>JNHV02000467.1:0-15921 GCA_001691785.3 Amanita brunnescens Koide BX004
CCGCCTGCGCGCAATGGCCCTCCTCCCAAAGCGCCCCACTTACCTCCTCCGCCCCACGCCCCTCCTCCGCCTACGAGTACTCACCTCCCTCCCCCGCCTCACGCAACCGCCGAGCGCCGTGATACCGTCCCCAAAGCGCCTGATACGCCTCCTGCGCGCAATGGCCCTCCTCCCAAAGTGCCTCACTCACCTCCTCCGCCCCACGCACCTCCTCCGCCTACTAGTACCCCCCTCCCTCCCCCGCCTCACGTAACTGCTGAGCGCCGTGATACTGTTCCCAAAGCGCCTGATACACCTCCTGCGCGCAATGACCCTCCTCCCAAAGTGCCCCACTCGCCTCCTCCGCCCCATGCACCTCCTCCGCCTACTAGTACTCACCTTCCTCCTCCGCCTGACGCAACTCCCGACCACCATGACTCGGATGCTCCCCCTAAAGAGGTACGAACTGATTACAATTGTCATTGATTTGACTTCTAATGCGATTCCAGGCCTAATAGCAATGAAGTAACTTGCAATGGACTCCTGCCAGAAATGCGGTTGACTCCAGGGCTGAAGTCGGCACCGAGATGATAATTACATCGTTTAACATTTTATTTATTTTCATTAAATCATTTCCCGTAGTCCGCTGTATCTGAATCGAGAAATGCGTATTAGAAATGATCGCAGGAGACTCATTGAAATCAGAGGCAAACTCCATCTCCAAGCATCATCTCTAATGCTCTCCCGACCTTGGAACCGTATTGCCTAGGTAAAATCGATGGTGCCCTGCAAACGAATATTGCCCAGACATAACCAATCTACGGAGAATCTAAACCATATACGCATTTTCTTTAGCGTTCCAACCTGGCCCTGCGACATTCGCGACGAAATCTGCTATCCAGGGTACCATCGCTGAATGACTCAGTAGGACTTTGACCCCTTTAAGTGGTGGCAGGGAGTCACAGAGATTTGCTGGGACCATATAGGATGGATCTGTTTCCATTCGTAGATTCGTTCCGGGAGAAAACTTTCTCGGACAGAACTCCCTTGTCGTATACTACACCCTATACTACACCCTATACTACAACAACTAGTAGAAGATTATAATACAAGATACGCGTTGTCATGCATAAGCTTCACTAGGCTCTAATCGACAGTTCTTTCTGGCTAACGATGTCAGACCCATGTTCGGACCACCACTCTTCAACCTCCTTTTCCACATCATGACCCAACAACGCGTCCTTCTTTGCCTTGTCGACCCAGGCGTTCGGATTCTTACCAAATGCATCATTGGGGATCGCTTCCCCGCGCGCCTCCTTCAACACGAAGTCCATAGTCTGGCGCATCGCCGCGTCACGCTGACATTGCTCAGGTCCATCAGGGTGGTGGAACACCTTCTGTAGCGATAGAGCGGTCAATTGGACGCCGGATGCACGGTCATAGCGGAGCGTTTCGTAGGCTTTGAGAAGCGCGGGGATCTGAGATTTGGATGTTATGCGCGAGAATATGTTGCCAAGGACAGCGGCGTCTTCGATCTAAACAACATGGTCAGGATGAATGGAAGAACCTCGTGCGTGGAACTTACGGCCATAGAGGCGCCCTGGGCACGATATGGCTAGAAAGCAGAGTGAGGAGTCCACTCGCATACTCTTCATTCCAAAGCCTTCTCACCAACATAGGATGGCACGAATCACCAATGAGTGCGACCCTTCCACCAGAATGAACCCACGTTTTCAACGGAAGCCGGACCATCAAGCGAGACTCCAAAACTGATGTCACCATAGCTTGCAACTTGCGTAGTCTAGCAGTCGCATCAGAACCTTTATTCCCTTGAGATAACAAAGCCTACCGTGGGTCCCAACCTTCGTATGTCTTAAACATCTCATTGACGTCACCACTGCAGGTCCACGATTCCGTTGACGCGTTATCGGGATGCATCATCACAAGGTTGTACTCCTTTTTGGCTCGCTAAACCGGATAAAACTAATTCAGCATCAAAGAACATACCATTCTGACAACCAAAGACATACCAGACAATACCCAACCACATGCTTATTCGGTCCCATCCATACGGTTAATTCGGGGTTATCTACTAAAGTCTTCAACTCGGGGTCTTTCAGCATGCTTTCTGTGCTCATCGTCGTTCTGTATGCAGAATCTCCCGTGGGAGCCGGCGCATCGGGTCCTTCGACTATACACGTCCGGATAATGCTCTTCACGCCGTCAGCGCCAATGATCATATCACCGTAAACGACCTCGCCAGACGCAAGTACGACATGGGGAGATGGCGGGTCGGGAAAAACACGGACGACGCGAGAATTGAGGCGGAGGTTCATGTAGGGCTTCGCAAGGTCGTAAAGGATCTTGTGCATGTCGGCGCGCTGAGTGGTGGAGATATCAATATTTCTGATATGTGAAACGGGTGGTTTTTCAGGACTTACGTGCGCATGATAATAAGGCGCTCCGTAGTCTTTGACCATTTTCTCGCCGAAGATGTCGATTCCAATGCGCTCTCCACTATCGACTGCAAACAGGTGGAAATACGAATTCACTCTTGGAACGTTGGTCAATTCTAGAATTACGTACATCGCCGGAAAGAGATGGACTGCGGGTTGACAGCTTGTGAGTCCAGCTTGTCCTTGAGGCCCCACCGGATGAGAATCCGGCTTACGTCTGTCAAGACGACATCAGTCTTTCATTCGCAGAGGATCCTAGTAATAATGTCACGTACTTGGTGCAAGCTGGATACCTGCACCGATTTCACCTAACCCTGTGGCTGCTTCGAGGACCGTCACCTTGTGTCCCGCTTTGCCCAACGTGTACGCAGCGGTGAGACCTCCTAGACCACATCCGACAATGATAATGTCGAGTTTTTGCTGTGCCTCGTTTTCAGAGGTCTGCATTAGTTTATCCCATCTTCGTGAACTTTGATCATGTGGAACGAAGTGAGAGTACTGACAGGATTCGGTCCTATTGCTTTTCCCGCCCATGAGCCTTGTTCTATCCTGGCCCTGTGGGTCTGGAAGAAGTAGACTATGTACGCTTGAATGAGTGACAGGAGTTTTGAGAAGATTGAAAGCTAGTATAAATTTAGATAGTAAGCTCCGGAATGGTGGTGCTCTCACCATGAGTCTTTGTCGGAGAATATGTAGTGATATCTCGAGCTTTATATATAAAAACGCTGCGAGTGAATCACAGGCCAGGCCATGCAGGCACGTTTAAGGTCAGGAGACCCCAATAATCGAAGCTGGTTGTTGGTTATCGCATGTTCAGTTCGGAAATGAAACAATGGAGACAGTACGGAAATGGATGTGTTTAGTTCGGGCTTGTTCTTTTTTTGGATTTTCGTGCGTTTGTGTCTTGTGAGCGGAAGTATGGAGCCGAGACAGACGATGTAGTACCAGGCTTCTCCAGGGTACATGTAGATGCTTACGGGAGAAGGCACCCGTAGAAGACGAACGTGTTAAGCGCAGTGTGATCTTGGCCTTAAACCCGGAATAAAGATTATGGATAACATGAGGGATTGTGGTGCCGATGCGTCACCTGGACTTATGACCATGCACTACGTGAAGCACTCTGCCGCCGCCAGTCGGCCTTGAACTATTTGACGCTATCATGATGAGTAGTTGCGAGCGTGCCGTGTCTCGTGGGAAGATTAAGCTAGTCAAGTAAGGTTAGGTAAAGGTGAAGTGCTGAGACTATGACTTCGCACATACTAGTCATCGTGATTGATACATAGTCATCATGCATCCACGTTATGAAGTTAGTACATGTTTAAATAACTCTCCATCTTCTCGACAATGAAAGATACCGTAACGCAGCATATGCTGCAGAGTTTATGGGCCGGGCGCCGCCGCGAATACCTGGGCTCAGGACTGGCTTCTGGCACAACTTTGTTTGTGCAAAACGTCAGGACCTGATGTCGACGTCTGAGGTATCGATATCGCACCTGTTACACATCTATGCAATTAGTACGCGAGGACGCCGATTCAAAACCCACCGCACCGCGTTCTACACAGCAATAAGAGAGTCAATTGGCCGATAAATCCTTTCGTGGACAAATGGGGTGACAATAGATAACTCACCGCCCTAGGGTACTGCTGGTGGGGCTGTCATGAATTGACTTGAAGACAAAGGCGGAGTCTGCTGGTTAACTAGGGTTAGGGTCAGTCGCCGGATATGCTCCTCCACATGCCCCGCGAGCTGCTTGAACAAATTCTCCTCAAGCTCGACCCTTTCAGCGTAAAAGATTGCGCCTTGTTGTCAAGAGATTTCAACACATTCATACGCTCCTCAATTGCTTTGCAGTATCTCCTTGCATGTCACTCCGCAGGGGTCGTTGATAACCCTTGTTGCAAACTCTCATACGCAGAGCGCTGCGAGGCCCTGCTGAAGCGTGAAAAGGCCTGGTGCAGGTTCCAACCAGTCTTTACGAAGACATTTGATGAGAAACATGGGGCCTCCTCCATATATGACCTGACCGCAGGGGTCTATCTGCTTGGCCATGCTAAATACCGAGATCTCCACTATTGCGCCCTTCCATCCACCCCTAGCGATGTTCCTCGATGGACCGCCATCAGCGCCCATGGACCAAACAAGGACTGGAAAGGGGAAATCATTGACATTGGCATGGCGGTCTACGAGCATGATCTCATTGCCAACATCATCTCGTACGTCCGGTCATTACCTGCTTGATAAAGCCACCTTCTCATTTTAATTCCAGGTCGCCAAATGACGCTCGGCGGGGAGCGTATTCGTTAGAAATCATTCTTCTCCAATTCTCCACGGGAGAATATCATCCGTTGGCCCAACGTTCTCGAATCTTCTTGAAAAAATGCTCCCCAAGGCGACCGACTATTGCGCTGGAAATCGTCGGCAACAACCTTGCTCTGGTAGTTCTCAACGGAGGTGGAAGATTTCAAGATGAACTATACATATTTGACTGGAAAGCGGGTCATAAAAAACTAGTACGCTATTTCTTCCCCCATCTCCCACCCAATTATTCTCACTTTTCTTGATAGTATCATAAAGCTGCGGAGGGCGCCTACGATGGCCTTGTTTTCGTATCACCAGAAATCCTTATCGTTCCGAATGTCATACACGGTCTTTACGAAGTCTGGAAAATCCCAAAGGAAACTGATAATGTTCCACATCAAATCCTAAGCCTCTGCTTCCCTGCTCTATCTGAGGAACATTTTATGGTAAATCTCACCTGCCGTGGCGAACCTAATCCACACCTCCATGGCATACCACACACTCCGCCTCGACCATTCCACACCTCTGCAGACAACGCAATCATCATCACCGTCGTCCACATCGCGTCCGTACTAGATGTTAGCACAACATTTACTCTCGTCATGCACCGCCGAGCCCTCCTAGACACTATAACAAACCTTACATCCCCAGATAAGCTTCTCCCACTCAACCTCCGCCCTCATTTCAACAATACACTCGTCTCCAAGCCCGACCACGACATGCCATATTCTTTATCTTCTGCCGTCTCCACAAGCTTCCAAGAACCTCACAACCTAGGAGGGCGGTACGGCTGGTATCCGATTCCTTGGTCCGAATGGGGCCCATCCATCTCGAGGTGGTTCGTCAACCAGCAATCGCCAACCGAGTGGATTACCATCTCTGCCGGACAAAGATTGGCAGTACTCGATCCAGCCGATGATGGACGTCACCGAATCTCTATAATCGATTTCAACCCTTACAACATTCACAATGTTCCCTCCGATCTACCGGGAAAGGTGATTGTTGAACGAAGAGGGGCTTTTTTGAGTCATGGCGGTGCTTTTACAGAGGACATCGAGATGGGGTTGAGCTGTATAATATACACGGCTCCTGAGACGTATGATTTTGATGGGTTGTTGATGGAAGAGGAGCGATTAGTGGGTTTGAAGGTATGTATGCATGCCATGGCTTTGCATCTATCCATTCTCACCGTTGGCAGACCAGCCCCGTTGGGGATGTTCAAAAGCTCATTGTCCTCCATTTTGGCTGAATTTTGCGTGTTACATGTATGCGCCCGTTACTGTTGTACGACGACTTTATACTCATCTCAATAACAGTTTCCAGGGCAGTTGAGGTACTACCGACGTGTGGCGCGTGCGGCACGGGCAGAAACATGACAAGCAACAGCATGATTCGATGGCAAAACGACATTATTACACTATCATAAAAGGCTTTCAATAGGAGAAGTCCACTTCGCTACAATGTCCGTTTTCCTCGTCTTCATTGTATGTCTGAGTTGCGGATCGGTAGAGATTGCCTCTGCAATGTGGAGCGGGCAGGCTGCTGTTCGGGCCCGGGCAGCGATGTCGTTTATGAATGGTATAGTGACTTCCCTGCTCCCCGTTGCTTCGTAGAGTCCAGGAGTCGTTTACGTGCGCGGGGGGGCTCTAAGGGCTTTGATCACCTATGATCGTGGAGCTAGCATTTGCTTGAGGGTTGAAGCAAAGACGTAATATATGCGGTTTCCGATTGAATCTCTGATACAGGACGAAAAAAAGATGGCAGATCTTGCCAATCAGAAACAATCACTGCAGAAACAATCACGACAACAACCGCAAGTTGACGAACCTTCACCATATCCGGTCTTCTGCCCTCCAAATCATCATGAACAAATCGCAAATATAAGAGCGCAGAGAATGGAGGCCCTGTTTCTGGTAATGATGGAGTCCAAGGTCCTTCAGGTGCGCACGACAACGTCTTCGCCCAAACATAGTGTATTCTCAACGCAAGCTGTGCCAGTGGTGCCCTGTTATCGTTCGTCGTCGGCGAATACATCTGCCGAGACTTTTCCGCACGACGTCGCAATGAGTTATAATCCCGCCGTGACCTATAAGAAATTTGGTTGTCCAGGCTCTCCTCGCTCGATGCGAGGTTCTGAAAATATGCCTTCCGCTGCTCTCCTGTGCTTTATCTGCAGCATTTTCCAAGGTTGTACTTGCCAATTCCTTTCTCAGCGCTTCAGGCCTCGACGAGATAGTCTCTTCGCTCTTGCAGATCGCTTTGGTGGCGCTGTTGAGTTTTCTCGTCACACACATCGGCCGCCACAAATTCAGGTTTCTAGGTCTCGACCCGCACGACACTTGTCTTATGAGCCTGCTTTCTCATGTTTTCACTATTCATTGCGTAACAATTGTGAGGGGTTTGGAAGTACATGTTTCAAGTTTGGGTTGCCATATTGTGACGGTGCGGGGTCAGGATTGGGTCAGTTGTCTTCTCTGAGTCTGACTTAGACATGCTCCCGCCTGCCCCGCAAGCTATACTCGAGCATATTCTCCTGCAGCTGGACCCGCTCGGCGTCAAAACTTGCGCCCTGCTGTCAAGAGAATTCAATACATCCATACGCTCTTCGTTTGCCTTGCAGTATCTCCTTCGATCTCAGAGAGCATCGCCAAGAACAAAAGACAAGCGTACGCCGTCGGCGAGAAGGCTGGACACCAGCGCAGAATCGCGTATGCGGTGGAGGTACACACAGGTCCGGACAGGTGCATATTCAGTTATGCAAAAAACAAGCACTAATCCACTTCGCTATTGTCTCTGCCCTTACCACAAGTTGCCGACAATCGGTGCCCTGAACCGACACTTTGCATCCCTTCCCTTCTTTATTAGAGCTACCAACAAATTAAAAAAGGATAAGTTCGGAGGGCGCGGATCGATCCCAGCAATGATCGTGAAAAGATGTCCCCCGCCCTTCGACGCGTCTTTTCATCCTTCTTCTCACTCATCCACTTTCTCGCCGTTAGCTCCATGTAGACTCGCCCATTGTTTTGCATACCTCCTCTTCTTCACGACAAATAAAATGGCTCTGGTGTAGATTAGGATTCGATTCCATATTGGGAGTTGATTACACTTTTGAGCTCTTTGTCGTCAACTGGTATGCACAAATTATGCGCAGGCTCTGGTTGATCTGAAACCTTAATGGCTACCATTACTTGGGGACGTTCTCCGCAATATTGTTGGCCGTGTACGTCTAAAACGTCCTTATGAAACTTGGAAGGATGGGATACCAGCATGTCCTCGGGGAGATATGGCTGTTAAAAACCGCTCATCAGATATAGGATGTCAGATTTTCAAATCGGGATAGACCACTGACTCTGTAGGGTGCTGTAGCTGGCACCCGTTTCCATTTTTCTTCGAGACCGGTGATTGCAAGTTCCAGATTGTGGCCCTCTAGTTTTTCTACCAAAATTTTCTTAAGGCGCCCGCCTTGGATTGACAGAAACATATGCCTCATCTTGGGCTCTAGACTGTGCGTGGGTATAGTAGGCCGTATAGTGCGGCTGAGATCCTCCACTTTGTACCAGAGACCGTTTATCCGTTCCCCGGCATCTTCTTCAGATATGTAACGTTCATAGGGTTCCTCGGGCTCAGGTTTTTTGAAAACGCTTCTCAACGCTCCTTTGACTCCATGCCAGTCTCTCCGAAAAACGTCGAGTGTCGTCGGAGAAATAGGAATCGCCGCGACACAAGTGGCGAAGACAAAGAAAAGTAGCGCGCGCAGGGGTAACATGAGTGATAATGTACTACGTAGTGAGCAGCACGCTGATTAGCTGTCAGTTTGTATGGGAGTGAATGGGCTTACATCGACGATAATAGAGACCAGCTCAAAGGCGCAAGGAGGTACAACGCAGTTGTATGTGGAGACCAGCTGACGCTTAGCGAGGGGGCTGAGTCGTTTTTTAGGGCTTCCGCTTGAGTTAGCCCTGAAACCCGAGAGTTGAATCAACATCAGAGTGATGTACCTACCATTGGCACGCATCATGATGCATGCCAAACACTGCTTTGGCTGCCCTCGCTCTGGCAACGTGCGGTCATCTCTGCTCACTCTCGCTCCGTCTGGCTGCTCCCGCTCTGGTTATGAATCGATGACCGCTCACAACACTTTGGCTGTGGCAGTATTGTAGCTGCGCAGAGAACTTTCCTCAGTTCCCTTTACCTCGAGCATTTCCCTCCACTGCTCGCTGTTGCCCGCTCCCCACCACTGGTCCTTCAACGCATATTCGCCGGCGCTGGGTCTCAACTGACATCGCCCGCCAATCGACAATCACCGGCGCTGCACCTTACGGGCTATTTATTTTATCATTTGTCTTCGAGAAACAGTACGCCCTCGTCAACCAACTCCCAAATGCGCTCGATTGGATGAAGCAAGCGTGTCCAGTCCCGGACAGGGAGGAAGAACCTAAGCCTGTTAGGGCGATAGTAATACTAAAAGGTATCCTGCCGCAAGTCAGAACTTGTCGTGCGTTCCGGTGACCGTGACTTGGACGTGACGCGGAGTGGCCGGCGACGCCCAACGAAGCCCGCTCACCCATGACCACGGTGAGTCCCCTCCAAGGAAGCTGGTTACCCCACCGCCACCTTCAGCACGGGGCCCGTTCGCCCATACTACATAGCCACTTCCAGCCCACCGCTTCGCCTCCAACGAGGCCCGTTCGCCCATAGCCTCCGGCCCGCCCACAACCACCTCAAGCCGCCTAATTTTATCTCTATCAAGGCTCGCTCCTTTACTGTTACCTCAAGCCCACCTACCTCGCCTCCAATAAGGTCCGTTCGCCCATTGTTACGCAGAAGAATGCGCATATAGCTATGTTCTTGCTTGGCACCCTCGCGTCTTCCTAGTACGTTCTCAAATTATGCCGCATAGTATTTTCGAACTAGGTACTAAGAACAAGACGAGAAGAAGGCGATCTTGTCCACGATACGCATCCACCGTGCAACAATGTTTGTCCCAACTCCCGATACGATGGATAAAAACGATTCTGTCTTCATCAAGCGCGACTAATGAGTAAGTAGTTGACATCTTTGTCCATGCCTACGCCATCACCTTATTCTTTGTTTGAGCCCGAGGTTCCGAACCAGACTTCGTTATGCCTGGCTGATCTGGTAAATCTATTTCACGTCCGTTTCCGTTTCGTTACTCACTTCTCTTTTCAGGTTTGACTCAAGCTTTGCACTCCCTTCGCAAGTTCGCGCATTCAGTTGTCTTTCGCTACGCTTTCCATAGATACTCGCACTTGCTTGTAATTACGTCACGCGCTCGCAGTTCCGATGCGCTTCGTTCTCTCTATTGTCGCTCGCACATGCCCCAGTGCTGTGTTACAATGGTTTTCAATAAATGTCCATAGGTACTGCAACATCCGGACTTCTACATCTGCTCCACCCCAGCAGCGCATAAACCGCAACCGATACACTCAAGGCAAGCTAGCCATTTCGTCAGCTAAATTGCTCGTCATAAATTGGCGCCATGATCACTCACCCAGACCGCCACAGCAGGCACACAAATAACACGGACAGCATAAAGGATTGTCGAACGATCCTAGAGCGCAAAGATATACGTCACATTCCACTTGTTGGAGCTAGACCCTTACCTCGGCAGCACCACGCGCTAAGCATGATTCCTAAAATAACCACCACCACCAAACCAACGAAAATTACGATGAGATACACTGCGCCCGCGCTTATTAACGCTAATTTTGTCACAGGATGTGGAAAAATGACGTACGTTTATTGTTGACAAAACTGTTGCCGTTTCCAGTTGTCCCGTCTGTTGCACGTTTCATGTGCTTGAAACTGTCACCAAGCATGACAAGCCACCCTTCTTCTCCCGAACCAGCTTCCGGGAAATACATCGTCCTGGCTACGGACATTACACATAGCAGTAGAAATGCCGTCAAGAGCCCGAGAAGGACTGGAACTAGGACTCGACGCAGCCGCTGTCGATGGCAATTGCCATGAAGGTGGCGCGCATACGGCGTATCATCGTCCAGGGAGGTGCTATGTTCGTAGTTGTTGCAGTGCTGTGCGCATTTTTCCTTGTCGATGCGAGAGCAACATGTCATGTGTGGAGCGTCACTTGGGAGCGGTTGCGTGAAGTTCATCATGCGTATGCTGGAGAGGAAGTAGTAGGAGACCGGAACGGTATGGCAAACAAGTGGGGTTAAATAGACTGGATTATATAAGAGGTGAAGAAGTCGGTGGCGGTTGTTGCCAAGCCCGCAGCTGCCCGGAGCAGTTTTGGCCTTGTGTACGTATAACTTCTTGGAGCCATGAGGTACTGGAGGCCATGAATGGAAATATTCGCCATGGGCCATGGCTAACTCGAAAGCTGCGGAAACCTGTCCGAATGCCAAGTAGCATAGGTTGAAAAAATGATTACTTCCAGGACATGCTGCGGAGGCTTGAAGACGCCTGTGGCCCGGTAGTTGCTGTGTTCGAGTGCACACAACAATCGAAGCGGTCCAGACACGAATCCATAGTCAACCGTACCTAACAAACTGCTTCGACTTGGTATGTTGTAGAAATCATTAAGCTCGGTTGCATCCGTCGGGTTATCTTCACATGCATATTCTCTTCGCGCTCTTCTCCGTCATAGTATACGCCAAGGCAGATACAGTTTTGCCAAGAGGTTCCACGTTACGAATGTGACGCTGTGACCATGACACGAGGCAGTTGACGTTGATCGTCGGCGCAGCTCGCCTTCCGATGCAAGCGTCGAATTCTATACGGACCTGCCACGAATCCCTTCGCCAGAATAAGAGGCGGTCTCGCTGCGAAGTCTATCTGCCAGCAACGCGATCCCAGAGAAAGAGGCAGAGTCGTCTTTCGAAATCGTAGCAGATTGGGAAAGAGCACTGCTTCTTGTAAAGATAACCTGGAAACAAGCTCTGAGCTGTCCATGTCTCCGAATTCTTCTTAATTTGGAAGTCTGAAGCAAGAAACCGGAGATATCTGGCGAAATGGTCGTTCACGATAGTTTGTACGTTTTGAGGTTTGACAGGCTTCTTTTGGCCTATGTGCTAGTATCGTTGTCAAGAAGACTATGTTTCTGTGGAATGAGGGGTTCTAGATGATGCCCAGCCGGCGTTTGGGGAACCGCTTGGATGCCTTGACATGTGAGTATTCAGATTATAAACACAGAGATACGAACATTTTTGACGGGGGGATCGATAAAGATTGCGTCTTTGAATATGACATTTGTCTTGAATCTTCGCGGCCCTTTTGTGATATAGAAGACGGGTCCGGGACGAGGGCGTTCAGTCCACTTTTACTTTTCATGTGGATTGGTTGCTCCCAGGTATGACGTGAATGACTAATTACGAGTGCCGCAGCCCCGGTACAATTATATCCGAGGCAATGTCACTTGGGACGGACGGAGACGCCCGTGAATCAGTACATCAAACGAGTCTCGACTGACGCATTGAAATCCTCGTGAAATTCTCCCATGTTTCCAAAGCCAATGCTTGAAGTCTTAGCAACTGGCCCCACCTCGACTTGCGTGTCTCAAGGATTGATGACTCGGATTAATTTATGAAGTGGCAAGGTGAATGGACACATATAAAGAGTCATTCCAAATGCCCCGACCCAACCTCGTCGTTTCCTTTTCTCGAAGATGAAGTCGTTTTCTTTATCCTGTCTTTTTTCTGTTTTATTTTTACTCTCCCATACCCAAGCTAGCTGCGCTGCAAGCATTCACCAAGCCAAACGAGACTTCCCCAAAGTGGCGTCTGCATGGTTCTCGGGCGGACATGCCACCTCAAATCCAGCGTTTCCCATATCCGAAATCAGCTGGTCCAAGTATACCCACGTAACCTATGCCTTCGCGTGTGTATCCGTGTTCTCCGTATCAATTCTAGAGCGAGCTGACTCATGATTTTAGGCTAACAACGCCAGATGTGACGCGTTTGAGCCTTAAGGATTCTAATCCAGACTTGTTGCCGCAATTTGTCAAGGCGGCTCATCAACACGTAAGTTGGAGGAACATTTTTCAAAACCAGGAGCTCAATCATATTATAGGGTGTCAAAGCACTAGGATCAATAGGAGGATGGGACGGTTCCCGATATTGGTCGTCCAACGTTGGGTCCCCTGCGAATAGGACACTTTTCGTGAAGACCGTGACTGACTTTGCGAGAAAATACGAACTCGATGGGCTCGATTTTGAGTAAGTGTTTTTTCGAATTATTCCAGGGATGCCTACATCTGACGAGCGCGTGAAAAAAGCTGGGAATACCCGGCACAGCAGGGTATCGGATGCAACACCATAAGTCCTCAAGACAGTGCTAATCTTTTGGCCTTCCTCGAAGAGTTACGAAGTGATCATTTCGGCGCCCAACTTATTCTCACGGCAGCGACCACCTTGCCCTTTTATGGACCCGATGGGGAGCCATTGAAGAACGTGACCGGTTTCGGACCTGTCCTTGACTGGGTTTCTATCATGAACTATGACATCTGGGGCTCTTGGAACTCGGTGGTTGGACCCAACTCACCTCTTGATGATAGTTGCGCCGTACCTGCCCACCAAATGGGGTCAGCAGTGTCCGAGGTAAAGGCGTGGCAGAATGCGGGCATGGAACTCGACCAAATAGTCCTCGGCGTGGCTGCGTATGGTCACTCATTCCAAGTCAAAGACGCAGACGCCTACAATGGCAATTCTTTGGCGTTGTATCCTCCCTTTAACAAAACAAACCAGCCTGCGGGCGATGCATGGGATAGTGATGTTGTTAGTCGGGATGTTTGTGGTAACCTAACTGGTTCTGGCGGTACCATCCGTTTTTGGGGTTTGATTGCGCTTGGGTATCTCAATCCCGATGGAACACCGCGTAACGGTATTGATTATACATTTGACAACTGTAGCAAAACGGTGATTAACCAAGCAGCAAAGAGAAAAGATTTCGATGACTAAAACAACGATATAGGCATACGTGTATAACAAGACGAGCGAAATCATGGTTTCCTATGATGACCCACAAGTAAGGTATCGTTTCGTTGTCGAGTATTCTGCTAAAATGATTTTTATTAGGCGTTCTTCGACAAAGGGAGTTTCATAAAATCATCAGGAATTCGAGGTTTCTCCTTGTGGGAGGCTGGTGGAGACTACGATGACATCCTGCTCGATGCTATCCGGCTAGCAATCGGTTTTGAATGTTGAATAATTACAAGCGTCCTAACCTTCACAGCTAAGAGTAGTTAGTAAACTATACTATGTATTATTTGGAACACTTTCGCCATCTATAACAGTGATACTCGCCGTCGCATACGAAAATGTCAACGAAATGAAGACATACTGCTGGAGAGACTGGACAAGCTCTTTCACCCGATGCATCTACTGCAACTTAGCGCCCACGACAGCCCAAGCAGCATCACCAGCATCTTCAAAAGCATACTAGGGTGCATGTAACAATCTGATCACACTAGCCAAGTCGAAATGAATATCAACAAATGTTATTAGTACACGATTCACAAAGACACAATTCAAACAACTATTCAGCTGGCAGAGAACTAAATAATAAATTAAATCGTCAGATTTATTAAAATAGCTCCATGACAGTAGACAAACCAAGTGATTCGTCGCTTGAACATCTAGTCATTCCCCAGACCCAAGGGCCATAATCCTCGCCCGGAAACGGTGTATCTATCTTCAATCGGAGTTTCCAGCTCGCCCGTCACATGAAGTACTGCGCCGTTTGCGCCATTGAATTTGATGTCGACCGCGTATTGTCCAACGTACGAAGGCGGCGAGGATAAAACAATGGTGAATGGACCACCGAAATCCGTCAGATCATTGTAAGTAATGGTGGCGTTGGGAACGTTGAATTGTGGAAGGTATTGCGCGAAGCTGCCAAGGCAGGCCGCCCCGAATCCTTCAGGATTGAACTGACCACGGAACTGGGAGCCCCCGCCCCTCAACGTGCCTCTGGCGATGGGCATGGTGAATCTGTGGTTCTTAATCAGTACGCGCATTACACAGTGAGGTGCATATGTCACCTTACTGTTGGAACTACAGATGTAGGGTCTGAAGATGCGGAATACGACGGTCTACTATGTCCGTATTTATACCTTTCAAGCTCCCAACCCAAGCACCATATATGTTTTGTTTACCTCTCTGCCGTTGTTTGTCATCTTCCATGTATTCTGTCTATCAACCCTTTCTGATGGAATGTTGGTTGCTCACGAAAGATGACTAGAACATAATGAGGTCCCTAACATCATTTCTGCCCTCCTGTTTTGAAATTGATCAGCAAAACCGATTTGGACTCAACTCGGCGTGTACATGTCATCTTCTGGCTATCATGAGTACTCCACGTAACAGGCCAAGGTTGGAATAGGTCGGTGAAGTACTTCCCATTAGTCTCCCGTAACTTCCCATGGTGTGAACCAATGCAACACACGTGCCGTCCCAATTTGCTTCCTACCATGTTATATTTCCTCTCGTGAGACACATCTGTCCATCAATAAATTATGGAACATGGGTGGTCACAAGAGCCCAAACCTTTCTCGCACATGCGCAGCTCTGTCATCAAAATCAATGACTGGTGGACCGTAGCTGAAAGGAGTGGTGGATAACGCGATGGCAAGCATATTGGCGCCAAGCTATGACGTGACGGCACCGGTCACCGATTCCAATAAATTGAAGACCACTCACCAGGTCATCTGGTCAACGGATAGACGTAAATGCCAATAACGTTCTGATTGGAACCCATCCGCCGCCCCAATCTCCACAATTCCGTGTACAATGCTACCCTGTTACTTAATTCCTGCCGTTACGTGACAGTGCGACATTCCGTTGGTGAACCAATGATCCCCCTTAGCTAGGACAGTATATCATTGAGCACCAGTCACCGTGCTTCGTGGTCAGCAAACGAGACCTGAATGAGCCTCACGTAGCTCAATGAGTCACAAGTGATAAGTGCATATACCTTTACGCGAGACGTTTCGCTTTTGAAGAACAACATGCTCATTTCAGAATAAGATGCTAGGCTATATTAGCCTTAGCTGATTCCGAGTATGAGAGTTTCAGCGTTGACGTTGGGCGGTACATAATTAGTTCCATTTAGACCTCCTCTATGCTCGCTGGCTCGTAAGGCTCCTGAGCATGCCAGTGATGATGTGGAAAGGCTAAGTGGTGTACACTAAGTCCGTATTTACGAGTGACA
>JNHV02000468.1:0-15889 GCA_001691785.3 Amanita brunnescens Koide BX004
TTTTTGTAGAGGCTCCATGTTTTCGGGTTGATAGTCAGGATGATGGAAAGAATTGGTAAAAACCAAGAGTAGTGGGGCGGTTATTGAGGGACTCGATAGTAAAGATCCGAGGAGCTTTCACGAATCGGTGAAAATAACCCTTCCGCGGAGTGCAGCAGAGCCGGAGRACCCTCGAATGTTACAGAAGAACTTGTATGCCTCATCCGCGTTTCGTTTGCGCGGCTCACCCAACATGATCAAGAAAGCCCATGCCGAAACCGGCTCTACGAGACAGCTGACCAAAGACCGAGACTTGGGCGACGGAGGCGACGGGCGTACTTGGAATGTGCGATGGATCGGGTTACCACGCCTCGCGTTGAAGACAGCATCATACAACTTCTCAGTATCTTCAATCCCACCCTTGATCTTATTTGTGACATTAAAAAGAGTAGGAAATACGGCCGCTTTGAAACATCAACGAGGTATGTTCCCACAGATACGGAAAGTTTCCTAAAGTCGCTTGAGAGTGATGTCGGTCTTGTGCAGGAATAACGTATGAATTGTAAGGAGGCGAATTAATCAAGTGGAATACACGAACGACGACGCCATACTGGGAGACAGCGACGTTGGGTGAGGCAAATTTGACCGAATCGTCAACTATAATCATTGTCGGGGTAAGGTTTCCCATAACGATGACAAGCTGTTCCGAGATGCATGCGGGTTGAAAACGCACGAATCAGCGATACRATAGTATTTGTCCTTATTTATTCAATGGCATCTTCCATCCGAGCCAGGTCGTTACACAACTTCATGTGATTGTGGGGCCTCTAGGGCTGAACCCACTATGTATTTACGTAGTGCGAATCTATCAAGATTGTAATGTACCAAATTTGTTATTGATTCCTATCGACATTGTCACTCGTTCTCCGATTCCTCATCTTTGAACTGGGCACGGAAGACCTCATGCTCATCGAGTCCAAGCACATACTGCACAGTCTTCTCACTCCATGTAGCACTGGCATGTCCTATAATACTCTGTCTGGTAAAAGATTTCTCCATCCGTGTTGGAACAACAAAAAGGATGATCCAAGGTTGTTCGGGAGTAGGTCGAAGGGGGGATAGCGATRCATTTTTTGGGCTCAATAATGATTGGAGGGCCTTCAGACCTTTCGTCTCGATGGGATGAGTCGAAGCATTTGTTATTTGAATGCCGATCAAAGGACTATTTGGTTGGTAGATGATGGAGTCGAGGGATGCAAAATTATCCGAGATGGGTTGAAGATAGACAGACTCCCTTGCATCCACGCAATCTGCGATTTTACCCGACAGGTCCTGGGGCGGTCCAAAGACAAAATACTTTATATCCTCTGGGAGGTCCAATCGGGCGTCTGGCACATCGTCGCCGAGAGATCGAATTGTGAACGAACAGGCACCCCGGCGGGGGAGGTACCCGTGTGCTTTGCGTTCCCACATATTGCCCCGGAAAGAGGCAGCGAGAGAAGACCCTCGAGTACTCTCATACAAGTCGAATGCAGCGTCTGCGCTCCGTTTATCCAGTGTCTTGATGATGGTGTTCATAGCACCTTTCGAGATTGCTTTGACATGACAACCGACCCAAAGCCTCGCCTCGTCCCTGGGATATACAGCAAATGCGCGATGTGGCACGACCTCGTCTCCAACAACGCCATGTACGGCATCCTTGATATCTTTGCTTTTTTGGATTGCGTCCGATATCTCCGTTTGGACACATTTCCGTGCTTCACGCGACTCGACCGCATGCAAAAACTGACCGGGCACAGATCCGCAAATCTTGAATGTCTTCCAAAATCGGTTCAATGTAATGTCTTTTTCCACTATAAACAGCCTAAAAAAATAAGCGATGGACCGAAGAGGAACATAATCCACCTACGACGCTACGAGCCATTCTTTCTGGGACCAAGGTGTCATGACATATGCTGCCCACTCGTCTTCARCATTATGTCTGAGCCATTTTCGATCTTTTCTAGACCTCGGCGACGTCGTTAAGAGTATTCGAAGATTGCGGTTGCGCAAGATGTATTTATGAGGTTGGCAGATTTGACCGTCTGTATCGATAAGCGTAAGAATGTCATCTCCTGCGACCGTTACCTCTTCCGTTTGGGATCTAACCTCGTCTGTGATAAGGTAAACATCCCCGTACATATCTTGAAACACGACCGGCTGGCCTTTGATGAGGCAGAGGATTAAGGTATAATACAGAAGGCAAGTTTTGCCTTCGATGATCAGTTAGCTGGCGAGCGCGAGTTCGAAGATGGTAGTACTCACCAATTCCTGGTGAACCTGTGAARATTGCGCTCCCGCGAACACCTCGTTTCCTGCCATTGAACAGGTCGATCATAAYATTCCACTCGTCCCGGATAAGTGTTAGACGCTTCACAGGAAGTGATTCCTTTAAGTTGAGAGTGGTTAGGTCCATGTATCGAATAGTGCAGGGCAAAACCGCAGTCGATCCCGTGGAAAGCTCTTTCGCGTCAGTGATAATGTAGCCAGGAGAATTGGCAGGTTGTGGCACGGGACCAGCCTCAGCATCGGCATCAACGTCCATAGTGTCATCCAGGACGCATGGGGCACTTGGGTGCGCTTTAGAAGCGGACGAGTTGTTTGCCAGGCCAGCCAGTGGAACGGATATATCGCTAATCACTGAGGGCTCGGCGCTGTCAGGGCAATCCCCGTGGTGGGCAGTTGCATCAAGGTCCATTGCACAAGGGAGGGTGGACAGAATACTGGAGGAGGCAACGAGGGATACTGAGGGCACTAATTTGCAATTAGGGGCGTTGTCGAATTCCAAAGTGGCGTTGCGACTCTTCCCACGTARGAAGTCTGCCTTGACTTTCGAAACGTCTTGCGCCTTATAGGATGGTTCGGCTCGAGATGGATTGATCTTCTCAAGTCCGAGCTGAAGTTGAATAAAGTCGGCTGTTGTCAGATTTGCCGTGCGGAAAATCTCGCCAAACAAATGGCTCTTTCTCCAGAGCTTCTTATGAATTTCGGCCAGCCAGGTTGGCGGCGAGTTCAGCGAGAGATTTRAATTCTGGGATGTGATGGTTGCTGATAGCGTCATAAATGAGTCGGTCGACATCATGGGCCATYAGCACTCACTACCAGCCGGACGCGGTAATATAATGCTCAGAACCTCCCCGGGTTCTTTCATCCAGTAAAACGAGACATCATTGAACGACTTCAACTGCTGACCGTCTTCAAGCTTGATGCTTTGAGCACAATGTTTGTCGAACTCTTCCAGAGGCAGTTGGAACTATCGGGGGTCAATATTAGGTCAATATCTCTGCCCCAGCGTTTATCAATGACATTCGCCCACCTTACAAAGTTCTAGGGAGTCACCAGAGATACCTTTGAACGATGGCTTTTGCCCTTGAATGACTTTCTTGAGAACGTGGATAGTGTCACTGCGTTTGACGGAAACTGAAAAGACTTGATTGGGTGTATCGCCCAGGACCCAGCACCACAGCTTGATCTCGTCGGACATGGCGATGAAGTTAGGAGTACAGTGTGACTCGTCATGCGTGCATGGTCAAAACCCATGCTTGGGCTTCAGTCTACATGTAGTCCCCCCCTCTTTCGCGAGTGCTATGTCGGGCCTCCAAGATGAGAAAAAGTCACTTATCTCGTGGATTCGCCACTCTTCACTTGAGCGGTTTATTGACACCACAGGCCGCATCCACAACAAAGCTATCGACCGTGACAGCGACAGCTCAAAGTCAATCTCCGTCGACTCGGCCGTAATTGTGTCATTGGGTTCATGCCATATACTTAGCTTGGTACTTTTCGCATGCTTACRCAATGCCAGTCGATGGAAGCAATACGTAAAGTTGATAACATCGATCGATGATCTTCTAGCAATAAATTATAACGTGTGGGAAAAAAAACATTCAGAATTTTTTGATCAAGGGCAAAATGCTGTCTGGGCGATGGCCCTAAAAAAAGGGGTGTCATTGGTTTACCAGCGTAGTTAGCGTCTCGCATATAAGACGGAAATCTGTTGTGCGATAGCCAGACTCAGAGGCGAACGCCAAGTAGGAAAACTTCAACACAAGTTTTCATGGCTAAATTACAGCAGTTTGCAAAAAGGTTGGCACTTTAAACGCAGCCAAAACTAGCCGTGGCATATCAGAAATCCCTCCCGAGATAGCGTTGGACGTCATGCGCCACTATCAGCGTGGTTTTTCATTTACAAGTGATAGCGGATGGCTCAAGAATCTCAAGGTCAAGCAGACTGCTATGACGGTTTGAACATTGGTGCCAATGCAACCCGCATACACTAGAAATCSAAGCTCGAATAGGGACGTCGAATGCTCAGGGCATCATTCAGATGGCTTCTGTGGTGAGCCGGAGCTGCAAGTACATGTGAGTAGTTCCAGTGCACCTTTTCCGTTCCGCTGGTGTTTACAATCCCCCCTGACTGTCTTTCCTCACAGAACTGCAGAATTCAGTCCACCGATAGGATCCTAGCCTATGACCACGTTGTCATTTGCATATGACTCTGCTCCGACTCCCTTTGTCCCACCAAGGTCACTCTCCCACAATCCCTATGCCATTTCCTCCGCTTGACGGCTTCAGCTTTCAGTCACAAAGCTTTCGGCAATAAGATTTATTAGAGTACGGGCTTGAATAATGTAGAACAAGCCATCAGAACACTGTAACCTTAGACTAGGGTACTGTCATCATGCTCTTGCGTGTCGCGCGCGAAAGTGCCAACAATTATGCAAACAGGTGTAAGTAATACATTATGCCAATGGGCAATGGCGTAATCGTGTCGTTAATTTATGCCGTAGCGTGGTACATTTCGCGGTAGCGAGTTTGTATTTTGCGCGAGTTGGCATCACCTATGGGTGTATAGGAACGATGCGCCCGGTGCAAATGGGACATCCGCGTTGCTGCACGAGAACTATGCGAAAATAGGGGTATATAGATCCTAATCCTATGTGCAACGGAAGCGTGGCAACATCGCAAGAATTTCATGAGTCACACGCCCGAATGCAACTGACGACCTCCATGCGAACCATGCGCTTTTGAATGTGACTTCTCTCAAGACGTCGCGATTGGCATATGAAAAGAAGTCAAGGCCCAAGAGATTTCGACTATAAATACGTTGGACTGTTGCGTATTGTTCGGATCGTGGACGGACTACAGACAAAAACTTGCGTTTGCCAGTGAGTACGTGCTCACCTGTGCTCACCGGGACTTTTTCTTGTGAGGACTGYGGTTTCGATTTTGGAGATGCGGCGCCCATTGGTTGAAGCTGTCGCTTTGTTGGCGTGTTTAGCTAGGGTGGAGGGAGCTCAGACTTGGTGAGTAGGTGTTTCTTTCCACTCCTTAGAGCCTTTTCGATGCAGCTGTCGACAACMAAAGTGGCTTGGGGATGACGATAAGGGCAACCGAACCATTCCAGACACCCTTAATTATTTAATGAAAGTGTTCAAAGTTGACCGACTGTTTTATAATTTGATAGGTGTGGCAAAGATTATCATCCAGGCGATAAAGTTGTACCTCCAGGTGGGTCTTTCCATTCATGCAGCGTTATATTTCACTGATTTATATTTGCAAACAGGTGGACAGTTTCCTTCCTTTGCTACTTCTTCGAGTCCATTGCTTGCTTTCCGCTGTTCGCAAACTATAAGGCCATACCTTGCTGGTGATGGAAATGATCCCACCCAGCCGGTTTCGATTCTCGTCGATGCACCCGTCGTATACTCCAACATTAACAATACCCAGGCGATCACGATACAAAACATTACTAACCCCGGATCGCTGACCGTCACCGTAGAGGCAAGCACCGGCGCTGTCCTTGCTCAAGG
The DNA here is from genome assembly GCA_001691785.3 of Amanita brunnescens Koide BX004. Taxonomy (NCBI): domain Eukaryota; kingdom Fungi; phylum Basidiomycota; class Agaricomycetes; order Agaricales; family Amanitaceae; genus Amanita; species Amanita brunnescens. The sequence goes on from JNHV02000468.1 coordinate 5,832, forward strand.
AAGCGTCCCTGTTAATAGCAACAAGACTGAATTGTCCTTTTCGTTGTCTTTACTTCGGCCGAGCTCATCCGCATACACAATCACCTGCACTGCTACATACAACTCGCAGACATTTGTTGCGACGAGCTTATTGACTTACCTTCCCAGTCTTCCATCTGGGATTGGCTCGGTCACAAAGATGGATTTGCGAACGGGAGCGCTGTTGGCTCAGCGTGCGAATGGCAACGGAGGCCCATTCGCGCCCGTTTTCCCAATTGGATTTTATACCCAGTTTGATTCGTATCTTGCCACCGATCTTTCAATTCCTGCCACCTTGGCATCGCAAGGGTAAGCTTTTATCAATATATAATCGAGGTTAAAACTTGATTGGTATTGTGTGCAGTTTCAACATGGTACTATCTCCTGTATGACGTTTGCTTCCTTTTAAAATTATCGTCCTAGATTCATTTGGTGCCTCCTTTCACCAATACGACCGTTCTGGGCCAAGTATTGGACAAGATGCAGGCTGCTGGACTGTACGCCATGTACGATATGCGTCTGTACGTACCACTGTTCTGCTCTGTCGCAACCAATTCTTACGATATTGGTCAAGTGACTATCAAAACTCGACCTCTATTACGCAACAAGTCAACAGTATCAAGTCGAGGTCAAATCTTTTGCTGTGGTACACTGCGGACGAGCCCGATGGCACGTCTGACCCTTTTGGCGCCACCTTGGCCTCGTCGAATCTCATCACCTCGTTGGATGGAGGAGATGGCAACGGAGGTGCTGGATATCATCCAGTATCCCTCGTCCTGAACTGCCAGAACTATTATTTCACGTACGTCATCTACCTTCACACTCTTGTGGGCGACCTAAATCTTTCTCTGTTAAGGCAATACGCAAGCGGCGCCGACGTTCTCATGCAAGACGTATATATGATTGGCAACAATGTAACTTGGTCGACTGTTTGGGGAACGCCTTGCACTGAGGACTTTGGTGTCTGCGGGTACGTCAGTCTAGATATARATGACGTTGTGTCACCTAAACGCTTCAAGCTGCGACAATTGTCAAGGGTCCTTCCARGATATTTCCACAAGGATGGATGAATTCAGTCAACGTAATTTTGTCAACGGATGGGAACGCACCAAGGCGGTTTGGACAGTACCTCAAGGTTTCGGACAAGACACGTAAGTTTCGAGTGATTGCTTATCTCCGTCGACTGACGAACTCGCAGTTACTGGCCTGTTAGTTTTTCAAGTCTTTCGTGGAACTTAATATGTTGAAGTATCTTGCAGCGTTACCCCACTGGCCAGGAATTTGTCGTGCAAAGTATCGTAGGGATCAATCATGGTGGTCTTGGTAGGTGTTACTTATTGTCCATTGAAATATTTCATCAACCTCCTCGGTAGGTGTCGTCTCGTGGAACGACCCAACGACAARCGACATCAAGACGTACGCCTCTAAGCTGGCAATGTCGCTCAAGCCTATGTCATCGTACATCCTCAGCCCGTCGGCCTCATTCCGCCAGATCACGATCAATGGAGTTGATTGTGGTTTATGGACTGTAGGCTCTCATACCCTCGTATTAGCAGCAAACACAATTTATGCTACGCAAAACATCACTCTTGCCAGCCTTGCGCTTCGAACTGGGGTGTCCATCTCCCAGATTCTGGACACCGGATCATCGGTGACTTCCTCCAAGGACGGATTCACTTTCACCTCTGTGGGTTCTGGAAGTTTCATCGTAGGGTGAGATTTTTTCTTGTGCTGTCATGCATCATACCGTTATTGACTCTGAAATAATGAATATAGCTCTCACGTCCATGCGAACTCGGCGCCTCCTGTCTCCGCACCGCTGGTGCTTATCATCGCATATCTATTCTTCTTAAGCGCCGTTCAGCCGTAATATAAGCCAAATTCGTAAAGATTGTAAGACAGAACAACCAGTATATATATTGGACGCGCTAATGCATGGGTTAAGGTAGAATCTRTGCCTTTCCCGGCCAAGCTCTGACAAGTTGTCTTCCTAGACCATCAAACCCGTTCAAATTATACCAATTCGCCTAGTCGAATAACCATGTAAAACAACCATTCTATTCAACAAAAGTAGCTTAATACTCTATAATACAAAATCGCCTTACCATCATCGCAGACTTGAACATGAACTAGTGTCGCTTCAGCTAAGGACTGTCTTACCGGGGTATCAATGATTTGATCCCACCCAACCTTCAAGGTTAACCAAATTTGGGGCACAGGGATAACTCACCAACCGTAAATCAGCTTTGTGGTTCCCATCTGACCCCTTCACTAGTGACTGAAGCCCTAGACGAGTCGAGGCTGCCAACGGGTCACCAAGCCATTATTGCCTAAAGGGTCATATGGTCCTCGAAGCTTGAAGCATCCATACATGATAATGTCATACACGTCGTATTATATTTTCAGCTACCAGAAGGCCCGATCTGAAGGATAAGATTTGATGAGATTGCTATCATATCGGCTACAGCCTACAGGCCGGAAGACCGTGGGTCCGTGACAGAGAAAGCCGGATGATATACTCTTGCATAGACACGATCACCGGACGACCATGCTCAAGGTTCATAAAACACGCGCCAAAGTTTTGTGGTTGAGGACACCGAGTCCGTCGGACAATTCAGGAAGCCGCCACCGATCTCAGCGGCGAACTACCTCGGCACCGACGTCAGCGCTCTCCCACCACTGTTGATCTTTTGAATTCTGGCCACCCTGTACCTTTTACTATAGAGTAAGTACATAATAGCGTTTTTTTTCTTACTGCTAACGCGCACACGACTCACCAACCCTACTAGCTCGCGTCCTTCTGCCAATGCGTGGCGATGCTCCGTTCTGGCGTCAACGGGCGGAGCGCCCACCACTGCTTTCCCAATCTCCCGTCACCCACCTTCTGTCCTGCGACGCGTATCCCACCGCCGCAGATTCACGTCGCGTCCAAGACGTCATTGCAGACGCGAAACTCCATCTTTCTTCGCTCCAACAAGCCATAGAGCGTGTGCAGGGGATGCTGCAGGAACTCAAAGACAGCAAGAACCAATTATCCGCATATATCAAGGCTCACGAGGCAGTGATCGCACCCATTCGTCGAATCAATGACGATGTTCTGGTGGAAATATTCATGCACTGTCTACCCCCGCCTTACGAGGCCCTTCCGGATCCAATGAAGGCGCCTCTGCTTTTGACACGTGTTTGCCAGCGGTGGAGAGCTGTCGTATACGCAACTCCAATGCTCTGGTCCACTATATATATCATAGCCGAAAGCTACTCGGTTGGCCAGGCCATCAAGGCGACCGAGCATTGGATGTCTTGTTCTGCGCAATGTCCGCTCAGCATCACACTTCGCAGCCACGATCTAAGACCATGTCAATTTGTCCTGGAACTCCTCCTCCCTCACGCACACCGATGGAGAAATATTTCCCTTCAAATTCCATATCAATTATTGAGCGCCTTCAGCTCAATACGCCACGAATTGCCGTCGTTGGAATATCTGTGCATTGATATCTACGAGCCTTTAATGCACAGCGTTCCTATTATGGACTATTTCAGCCAGGCGCCTCGACTTTCTATCGTTGATCATGGCACATACCTTTCGCCTTCMTCACTTATTCTACCTTGGAGCCAGTTAACGAGTTACACCGGGTACATGAAAGCTTCTGAAATGTTGGTGCTGTTCAAATGCGCGCTACAGCTTACAGAGGCCGATATTATCTTCCAAAAGAGCGACGAAGAATCGCTTCCGATGCAGGCTCTTTCCGAGCCTTTGGAATCGCTCGAGACCTTGCGTTTGGTAGTGGATGGACGGGGATCCCTTCATGTTCTGCCACTCCTACCTCTATGCGCGGCTTTGCGYGAGCTTGATTTTAAAGCATCCTTCCTGAATGGCCATACCCTACACAGTAGCAACCTAGATGTGTTCCTGAGTAAATCAGGGGGCTGTCTAGAGAATCTTTCRCTGGACTTTGCTGTGGTCAAGGATAGCCATCTCCTCGAGTGTCTGCAACACACGCCTCGCCTTGTTGCACTCAATATCAGAGACTCTGCCAGTTGCGCGCTGTCAGAGAGCCTCATGAAAAAGCTAACAAAGATTGGCCCGATTTGCTTTTTACCTCACTTGAAACACCTTCGCTTTTCAGGCGATTTGGATCTTTGCGATCATTCGTTGATACCAATGATACAAAGCCGATGGCGCAAGCAATTGACCCTCGGTCATGAGACAGCTCTTGACGCCTCGAGTTGCATGGAGCACCTAGTTCTTGATTATTCTTACGGATCCTCGGCATTGTCCCCTACACTACTTGCACGTTTACAGTCGCTGAAACATAATGGTTATTCTATCAAGATACAAACATACGGAATTGATGTCCGTAGATACGACATCTTTCATAGTCCTCGCTAATAGCTTGCATAGGCACCAGTACATATTGAGTAATTAGAATTAAAGAACACGTCAATTCTAGTGCATAATCTAACATGTTCATCCCCGTTATTCTTGATCAATTGACGTGCTTCCGGTTCTGTCTTTTAAGAACAGCAACGATGGTATCATGAAGCGTAGTCCCATCGTCCTGTCCGATATATTTAGTACTGGCCAAAGATTAAAGGGATCAATCTTTCTAGCCTGATCTAGTGACCAAGTAAAGCACCCAGCCATTCCAGCCTGAACTGCAAATGTAGCTTTGTCTTTGAGACTCCACGTATCGTCGTAAGAAACTACGGTGGTTCTCTCCACGTTACAGAGGTACTAAAGGCTGCATATTAAAAAGGAGCAGCCGAAAGACTCAAAACTAACCGGCGTGTCACTGCAGTCATCCCACTCTGTGGTGCGTGTAAGAAATAGGAAAAACCAAATAATGGACGACGTACTCATTATGTAACCTTCTGCTCCATCATAGCTACCATCGGCCATCTTCACAAGGGCCCCAGATCCCAGAAGCTGGTTAAACGGAATTTGCTGGCCCCAGAACATGCTCAGGTCCCCGTTGCGTCTCACCGGAAGCTTGTAGTTTCTGTGAGCTCCTTTGCGATTCCATTGTGATTCTGAACTGCTTCCATGAAGTTTCTCTGAAATGCTCTTAGAGACGTAGCCATATAGAGGAAGTCCAAGCAGAAGTTTGTTGGCTGGCATGCCTGCATGCAACCACTGGTCTAAAGCAGCCTGTGCCGTAGCGTCAGGTTGTTGAGAGGTACCACAGGGGTTTCCTATTGCGGGCATCAATTTGGCTTAAAAGCAATGGTTGGTCTACAAACCGAGCGGCGAATTTGGTCCTGGATTGGCAGAGGCGCCGAAAACGTCGTAATTCCTCAAAAATTTAACGTAAGCTTGGTTATAATATGAGTTACGATAGCATACATTATGCTCACGTAGTTGATTATCTTCGCATATGCAGAGACGTCATTCAAAGGATTGCCGTCTTGACCAAGCCACGGATGATGAGTCACAGCAGCGGAAATGATCTTTGCGTCTCCTGATCACGATCAGCTGAGTATGCCCAGGCGCTTTGAATCTGGCTAACCTAATGAATTGCGGAGAAGTTTCATCAATTCCAATAGGTTTTGTGCGTCAGAAGGTGAAAATGGATGTCCAGCTCCGGACGAATTCGGATATTCCTGGTGCAGGATTAATAACCTTTTAAGCTACGACGATCGAAATCTTGCCCAGTCAATGTCGATACCTATTCTACTATTCAACATAGAGATCACGCGTCGACGAAATAAACTAACCATCTAGATCAAGTTCCTCCACAGCGCTGACCAAAGCTTGATTGAATGTTTGACGATTTTCCTCGCTGGAGACCACRTTGCTCCACCAAGAACAGCCATCCCATCCACCTAGACAACTTGCGTGAATACTCCATGTATAATCCATACGATGGCTTACCTATGGAAAGGACTATCTTTGTGTGACAGTTGGAACCCCGCACACAAGCAACAAGGCGTTCGAGCGTTGTCCTACTGTCATCGTCCCAATGAAGAGAGCCAGACGAAGTCGGAATAGCAAAGGCTAGACCACGTGTTAAAAAGCTCCTTGTGGAAAGATGATTGCGCACCATAAAACAGAACATCGAATTTGGAGAAGTCCAGCGACTCTGGGGGGTGATCGTCCGCGCACCAACTGGGATAGTAAGAAGCAATGATCGACTGCGTAGTAACAGTTGGCGGGCAGGCGCTGGTATTCAATACCGCCTTATTCAGGTAGACCATTTGAGGTAATTTACTCATCGCATTCGTTTCGGATTGTGGTGACAAAAAATGCTTCAAAACTCCATGCTCACGATATCCTGGGGTGTTGAGTAAAAATGACAAGTATGCGGATAACCCAGCCTTGCGCTCTGAAATCAGGCTATCCTTGATCCTATTGCTAACCCGGATGGCCGACGCAAAAGAGTGCCTTGGGGGCAATGGAAACATGTCTTTTAGCGAGTGTTGCAACTTGACAAACTACGAGAAGATGTAAGGACCAGTCAAGACAACAGAGAAGACAAATGGCGTACTTGAGAGTAGCGACGCATGATTTCATATGAATGTCCATCTTCCAGTGTGACAGTAATGATGTACAAGACATGTGGAGATGGGCTTGAGCTCGTAGTGTGTTTCTGAATGACCGTGCTCTTGATAGAAGACATTGGATATGTAGGCCGTCGATTCAGCGATTCTTATATACCCGCCATGTAGACGTCATCCGGTGAAGTCATTAATGATAAATCGGGGAAGAACGTTCATATTGGACATGCCGTAGGCCAAAGTTGGCGAAGACAAAACGCGTCGGCCAGCGTGCGAGTTTCCGCCACTTATATAAAGTTGTACACGGTGCTTGTCGACCCTGGAAAAAGTTTTYTCTGGTTAATCCGCGACGGCAGGGCATGTAATCTGTCGCAGAAAGCAGGCTGCACGGTAAGGTGGCCACCTGTAAAGGATGTTATCGATATCGATGAACGGGAGACCTGCCCTAATCTGGCCAGGATGCGTGACCGTCCAGATTATCGTGACTAGCCTCTCAAAATTTTGATAACCTCAGCTCTTCTTCTATCCTCCACATCATCATCATGTCGCCGATTGGGACTCTTTACACTGTTCCGTACCAGGGCCCTGGAAAACTCGTATGCTTTTCTTCTGTCCATGGTCGATCGACGTCTCATCTTCATGATTTAGATCAGGGCTGCTGCTGCTCTAGGAGGCCTAGAGCTTACTCTCCCCGAACARTATGAACACATGGTCGACAACAAGAAGCCCGAATTTTTGTCAAAATTCCCTCATGGCAAAATTCCGGCGTTTGATGGCGCAGATGGTTTTAAGCTATTTGAGGGTGTCGCCATCGCTCGGTACGGTGAGTCAACGCTTCTCTTTACTTATTCGACCTGCTAGTGTCGGACCGCAAGGATGAAATCATATACATTTTCAGTTATCCCTGTCTTAATGATTTGTGTCGAGAATCTCCATTCTGACTTTCAATTCCTATATTGTTATGTTCCAAGGATTTACTGATCCCTTGTTCTAGTTGCTGCTCTTGCACCGAATGCGAATCTGTTGGGTAAAGATCTCAAAGAATCGGCGCTGGTCGATCAATGGATTCATCTCGCCGAATCGGAGATTGATACTCCAACAAATCTTATCATGATGCTACTCCGCCATCGCGTTCCATACAATAAACCTGTATGTTACACCGTCTTCTCGTTAACTGTCCAGTTGATGATGCATTACAGACACACACTTTCGCAGAGGAACGCCAACTGCGTACTTTAGACACTCTTAACGCTCATCTCTCCTCACGTACATTCTTTGTTGGCGAGCGTATCACCTTGGCTGATATTGCTGTCGCCGTATACGTGTTGCGTGCTCTGCCTCTCACGATCGATGCGCAGGTTCGATCCAAGGTTTCCCATGTGATCCGCCACTTCGAGACAATCGTCAACCAGCCCCAATTGAAGGAGATATTTGGGTCCTATGAATACATTGAAAAGGCAGCACAATATGTTCCCCCTCCGAAAGAGAAGAAAGAACCCAAACCACAAGCTGCTGCCCCGCCAAAGGCTGAGAAGAAACCCAAGGCAAAGGAAGTGGAGGAGGAGGAAGAAGAAGAACTCGTCCCTGCCGAACCCAAAGTGAAAAATCCTTTGGATGATCTCCCCAAGTCAAACCTCAACCTCGAAGAATGGAAGCGTGTCTATTCCAACAGGGACACGCGCGGCGCCGATGGTGCCATAGAATGGTTTTACAAGAAGTACGCTTTCCAAGCTCATTAAGTTATCATACCGATCAGGTCTTTTCCAGCTTTGATTCAGCCGGATACTCAATCTGGCGTGTTGATTTCAAATACAACGAGGAGCTGACGCAGACTTTCATGTCGTCAAACCAGATCGGCGGTTACTTCAACCGTCTGGAGGCTTCCCGCAAGTACCTCTTCGGATCTGTGGGCGTCCTCGGCACGACAAACAACTCTGTTATTTCTGGTGTATTCATTCTACGCGGGCTGGAGTACAAGCCTGTCATCGACGTAGCACCGGATTGGGAGTCATATGTCTACACAAAAATCGATCTTTCGAAGGAGGCCGACAAAGCCTTCTTTGAGGCTGCGCTTGCCTGGGATCTCGAAATAGATGGCAAGAAGTGGGTTGATGGCAAGAACGTAAGTTCAAGATTCCTTGTTGCGGTTGTGTTTACTGATGACGACACGCCTAGTTCAAGTAAAAGTAATGGCTGGGGAAGGAAAAGTCGGATCTAGAAGTTTTTGTCACCTGTGTACTTCCGTGTTTTAGTTGTTTCTTTACATGCAAGCGTAGCGCGAATGACCCGTTTCAGTGGCCTGAGTAGTGTCCCGAAGCACGGTTGCGCGATCCTTTCAATTTGACCGCCATGATACCAGCCCGTCAGCCCCCCCCCAAACGCTGGTAACGTTCCAGTCCCTCCCCTGCCCAACGATCTGCCCACCTTAGCGGACATCACGAACGCCGTCAACTATAAAAGGGCTTTGTCCGAAAGCAAACGTATGATCTGATATATCACTCTAGTCGTTTCATACTCTCACAACTTGGATTTGCTAGGCCTTCAGCGCAGTGGGGCAAAGGCATCTGCGGACGATCTAAGCAATGCTCGAGCATATCTACATACCGTCGTCGACCGCCACTGTCGACCTCCCAATGCCCCTGAAAATGTACGCGAGATCATCGATGAACGCATCCCAGCCATTCTTGCAGATGTGCTTCCAGGCATTTTCAGACAGGCAATGCAGCTAGAACTGCGGCGAGAGCTTCGACCACTCAAGGTCATGTCAATAAAAGTGCGGCTACATACCACATCRCACTATGATTTCTTTCTCCGCATCGGCTTTAGGCTCAAATAAATTGTAGGCGTACAATGGCAACTGTGGTACTGGAAAACATCAATCATTTGAAGTTGTTTCGTTCTTCAATCATGACAACGGCGCCGAAACCCTCCCTGAGACTGTAAGCCTACTCATATGTGCTTCATTATCTGCTGATGCTGGGCTCAGCTGCAACTGCCTGCACTGAAGACAATTGATAACATATACCAACTATCAGATGCACAGCTCAATACCTACCTTGACCGATATCACATCCAACGCCAGGGGAACCTATCTAGAGAGACAAAATTGAGGAGGTTGAAAGAGTTCCTAGGTTGTACTGTAGATGAATGAATTTTGTACGGTCTTTCGTTTGATATCTTTTCAAACTGCAACAACTTCTATTTCAGAATCTCAGGACGTGTATTATAGTATGTTATACGCTAGCATGTCACCCAAAGAACCCGAGGCCCTATCCCGGAAAGCTTTGAATTCTGGAACCTCCAGAAGTGAAAGTAAACTCGCACTTGACAAGGGTCAAGGATGTCTAGAAGCTGGGTGACGGTCACTCAGGGTTTCGGTGGTATACTAAAGTCCGCGCCGTAAACTGAAAAAAGCTCACAGGCCAGTAACTGTGAGTTTGTCAGTCAACGGGATACGGGGCCTTACGCGCTTTGTCCAAAGGCCYGGGGACCGTCCAAACTGGTGCATCCGTTCACGAAAAAACGTTGACGGAGGCCCATGGAAG
>JNHV02000469.1:0-15803 GCA_001691785.3 Amanita brunnescens Koide BX004
GACGACGAGGGAGCGTTGGGGGTTCTCGGAGAGCCACGCGCTGAGTTGGTTACAGCGTCCGACTGTTAATCGGAAGGTCGTGAGTTCGAGCCTCACTGGGGCAGGATTTTTTTTTGGTGCGACATGAGCTGGTCACGCAGCAGCTGGCAATTCACAATTCAACACGGCGACAGTCGGAGATTTGATGTGGGGATAATGATGAGATGAATGGGCGGGTTGTAGAGGAGTTTGGTTGTTTGGCGGGAGACGCGCGGGCAAAGCCACGAGTGGTTCTCACCCTCGCGCTCGTCGTCTCGAATGTCCGGAAAGGCGCCTCCGCGCGGGCCTCGCGCTCTGCTGGCCTCGCTTCCGCACGCCGTCGCTCCCGCAAACCCAGTCCAGCAGCAGCAGCAACCTCAGCCCCGCATCTCCCCCGCCTCATCCGCCACACGCATCGGCGCTCCCCCTCCTACCGGTCCCCGCAGCCTCACAAACGGTATCTTTCCAAAGCCGCCCCCGCACGGCCCAAAGCACCTCGCAAATGGCCAGCAGACTCTTTCCTCCCCCACGCCTCCCCCATCCACYCCCCCGTCGCACGCGCTTGGCAGCAGCAGGCATCCGATCTCTATCAAGGGCAAAAAACAAGACGGTGGATCAGGATGGTCTTCATCGGCAGTGAGTACCCCTCTTCTTTTGCCGTAGCTGCGATTCAGGTTATCCGACTTTAGAACTGGCAATCTACTTTGGGCAGTAGTGATGCCTCGACAAGCAGACCTGCTATATCTATCCACATCCCACAAGTCGCCAACAGCGCGAAAACTCCGGCGTCTGCGCGTGGAATATCACATCACCAAATGGCGCTGGTGGCCGACTTGATGGATTCGCCTCTGCAGCCTTCGCCGCCGCCTGAATATCTTGCGGACGAGCTACCGTTGCCGCCTCCAGAGCCGTGCCAACCAGCCGAGCCTCCACCTCTCCCATCAGCCCTTGATCCACCTCCGCCGCCCGCTGAGGCTCCTCCTCCTCCGCCTCCGATTCCACCGGACACGCCGCCTCCGCCTATTCCACCACCACTCGACCTCTCTCGCCCGCCGACCCCAACTCCTCTGTCAGAATCTCCATCCCCAGAATATCTATCACCACTCGTACCAACATCGGAACTCATCCCGCCACCTCCAACGTCAGAACCTCCTCCTATCCCTCCTCCTTCGCCTCCTTCGCCTCTACCACCACCACCACCACCACCCGTACACGAGCCATCCCTGCCGCTGCCGCCTTCTGAAGTCCAACCACATGCCCCCATCTCCTTTGAGCTAACTTCGGCTTCCAAACTGCGGTCGTCAACTACAGTTGCCCCAGCCCTCTTACTCGAGGAAGTGCGGCCAAAAAGCGATCCCCAGGTAGCTCCTCCTACGCCAAAGCCGCAAGAACCCACGGAAGTTGAGTACACGCTGCCACCTTTGCCGTCCTGGCCTCCTCCCTTGTCCGAGTATCCTCCCGGGCGGAATTTCAAAGTCATCTACGATCCTGCCATCGAGGGCTCGCCATCTACCTCCACGCTCATCTATGCCCAAAATAGCGAAGGCGCACCGCCTCTGCCATCATTTTACCGCACCCTGATTGAGCTTATTCGTAAAAACGGTACAAGTACGGTAGTGCAGGAGCGGATACGAGGGAAAGGAAAGGGGAGAGAACTTCTTTACAGGATGGAAGGCGAGGTGTTTGAAATGGCAGGCGAAGACGGGCTGCGGGAGCCGGAGGTTTTAGTCAGAGATCCGAGGAAGGTGGACGGGTTCAAGAGAATGTCAAGTTTGAGGCCTGGGAGAAACGAGCTGTACGAAGTCAAATATGAGGTACGCGTCACGCTGGGCATTTCTGCGGACAAATGGGTGCTGATATGTCGTGTCCACGGGCATGTAGTTCGACCAGCACTCCGTTGGACCTCCGCCGCCTACACAGGTCCTTGTTACAAATATACCGCCATTGATGCCTAATCAACACATTCGGAGACATTTTAGTGTGCATGGTCCGCTTCAGGGATTCGAACCTCAAATAGACAAAGAGAATGGAAGTGCGCTTGGTATCGTGCTATTAAGGTATGGTACCCATGAAGAGGCCAAGAAGTGTGTAGCAAAAGAAAATGGGAAGAAGGCTTCGATCCTCGGCGTAGGCTTGGCTCTGAAAGTTGGCGAGGATGAAGAGATACGCGCCGTGCTGGATGGTGAAGGGTTGAAGTTGAAGGCGGTTTTGAAGGAGCTAGATGATCGGAAAAAGAAGGAGAGAGAGGAAAAGCGGAGGAAGGAGAAGAGCCAGTTTCCCGCCATCAACGGTGCGAATGGGAGTTCAAGCGCCCTAGGCAAAACTGGCACATCCACACCTCAAACACCCTTGGGCCAAACACCCAATTCAACCACCCAGTGGCGGGTACAAGGCGCCCAGTCTACGCATCCGCGCTCCGGACTTTCTCAGAGTTCAGCGCCTGTGGCGTCATCGTCATCTCCGGCTACTTCGCGTCTTCCACAAACAGCTGTTACCGCTCCCGAAGGTACTTCTGCAGCAGTGGTTGCGAACGGAGCTGCCCCTTCCTTGAACCACCCCCTGCCTCCACCTCCACCGCCTGCTGCGCGTCGTCCTCCGGCTTCTCTCGTACGTGCAAGAGTCGATGCGAAAGCTACGCCTATGGCCCCGTATTGGTCGCGTCGTGACCGCGACTGGGATAGGGATCGTAGTCGAGAGCGGGACAGAGACCGCAGCCGGGATTGGGAGAGGGACCGTAGTCGGGATCGAGAGAGAGACAGAAGCAGAAGCAGAGATCGAGATAGAGACAGAAGCAGGGACCGTGACAAAGATAGAGACCGCGACTGGGAMAGAGGTCGAGATAGAGACTGGCGCGACAGAGATAGAGACAGAGACAGGGACAGGGATTGGGACAGGGACAGGAACCGCGATTGGGACAGGTATAGAGGAAGGGACCGCGACTGGGACAGAGAACGCGACCGGGATAGAGACAGGGACCGCGACCGCGATTCCATTTCTTCCTCATCGACGCCGATGCATTATGACCGCGATCGTGGTCGAGACCGGGACAGAGGACGACGGTACTATCGTCCATCTTCGGGTGATCGACATTATGAACCATCGCCCATGGACACGTCACGTTCGCCGTCACCGAGTGCTATCATGAACAGGCGTACTTTGGGCAGCGGCGCCAAGGGCAGAGCGCCGAATGAGATGGAACACGACGAGGTACTCAGGATGTTGTCAAAAAATGGTATGGAGTATGTCAAGGTGGAGGGAGGGATGCAGCTGGTGAGGACTGTGCAGGACGATGATGTGAAGGCGTTTTTCGAAGGCTTTCATGTTAACCAGGTGCGTTGTGGCTGTTTTCGTCGCTTTTTGTTGTTAAGGATGTCAGGTTCTACGAGATCGTCAAGGTATCTATGTCACTTTTGAGAAGCCCGACTATGCGCGCCGTGCTGCGATGGTACTTGGCACAAGAACACTCGCATATCAAGCCGTGACGTTGACCGTTCACTCGCCGCCAGCTGATGTCCCAGAACCATCCAAGACGAAGTGGGAGAAGGGTGAACTTGTCGAGCAAGCTCAGCAGAGCATCTTCCGCGAGCTGAGGACATTGCTCGAGAAAGATATTGTGGATCGCATAGTTGCGCCTATGCTGAGGCGGCTAGTTGCTGACGAAAAGACTAAGACCAGGGGCGAGACTGGTGCGCCAGGTGTTCCCGAGCAGAAGCCGTTGGAGAAGAAGGGTTTGAAGGGTTTGTCCTTCAAGAAGCAAATCAAGAAGGAAGCGGTTCAGGAGGTCAAGGTGGAAGTGCCTGAAAGAGAACTGAGGAAAGAGGAGGAGGAGGAAGAGGAGGAGGAGGAGGAGGAAATTGTCGATAGACCAAAGAAGAGGCGGAAAACGGAACTGGCCAAGAAAGTCAGGAGGATTATCGAAGAAGATCTCGAGTCTGAAGAGGAGGACATTTTGGATCCAGAGAGGCTGGCCGCAGTCGAAGAGCTTGTTAAGAAGCGTGCAGCCTCAGAAGACCACGAAGAGGTGTCAATTAGGAAGAGGCAAAAACGAGAAGACGATCTACCGAAGAAGGGAGCCAAGAAGAAGACTGCAAAGAAAGCGCAAGTTGAGACTGTTGTTGTTCTTCCAGATGGCTCGTTACCCACCCCTCCTGAGGTCGCCCAAATCACGCTTGCATCKTCCGAGTCACGTTCTCCTACTCCACCAGAGGTAAAACACGTCCATGTTGTCACGCCGCCGCCTACTCCGCCTCCCGATCCATTCGCTGAGGGACTTTGCGAAGATGATGAAGATCTCTACTTTGCTAAGCTGGTCTTATCTGGGTATGAGCCCGCCACGCCAGAGCCTGAGCAAGAACAGGATACCGGTTTATCGGAGTCACCATCGTTTAGAAAACATGTAACAGGCTCGGCACGGACGGAAGGCTTCTACAAAATCTCTCACAAAGAAAAGGCAGCTTATGTTGCGCAGTACCAGTCTCGGTCGACGACACATGCGGCCGCGAAATCGATCGAAGAGCCTGCACCGCAGCCAGTTGTCTCGTCTCGCGAGAACCGCGCCAATGCGCGTAGGCGCGCGCAGGGGCTTGAAGAGATCAACCAAGTCCAACGTGCTGTTGCGTTGTCAAAGGGAGAGACGGCGTCCAATGAGCTCACGTTCAAGTTCAACCAGCTGCAGACGAGGAAGAAGCATTTGCGATTTGCGCGGTCGCCGATCCACGACTGGGGCTTGTACGCGATGGAGAAGATATCCAGAGGGGAGATGGTGATTGAGTATGTGGGTGAGGTTATCCGTGCGCAAGTGGCGGATAAGAGAGAAAAGGCGTACGAGCGACAGGGTATTGGCAGTAGCTATCTGTTCCGCATCGACGAAGATCTTGTCGTGGATGCTACAAAGAAGGGGAACCTTGGGTATGTGGCTAGCGCGTGTTTGTGGATGGCTTTTGCTGACATGCGTCCAAGGCGTCTGATTAATCACTCGTGTGACCCGAACTGCACGGCAAAGATCATCATGATCAGCGGCGAGAAAAAAATCGTGATCTATGCCAAGCAGGATATCGAGCTCGGTGAGGAGATCACGTACGGTACGTTGGCATGGTTGTATTCTTTTGACTTTGGCTGATCGATATATATAGATTATCATTTCCCCTTTGAACAGGACAAAATACCTTGCCTCTGCGGTTCTGCCAAATGTCGCGGCTATCTCAACTAAGCTCGTTATAATTTTATCATCTTACTTGTTATTACAGTGTTTTCTCTGCCTTTTTTATACCCTCTGGGCTCTCCTCATCCATATCACACTATTGCACCGATCCCCCTGCATTGCACATCGAGCAAATATGTATTCTTCCAAGGTGTTATTATCTATGTTTTCAGTCCCATTTTTTGGTCGTCGTTGTCTGCATACTTAAACGTCCTGCTACTTCTGTTTGATATCACGTAGTCGGCGCTACGGGCAATCTGACATGCTAATGATTTTTAGTTTACACGGGGCGGAGGGATCGAGTTGGGACGATACTTCACAGAAAAAGTGTATCAATAAAATTTTCTCCAAACTCTGATAACGGCGCGAATCCCTTAAAAAAAAAAAGAAAAAAAAAATATAAGGTATCAAAGCATTGAGATAACATTAGACATCCAAGCATCTAGCTATAACCCAACAAATTATGAAGAGTCCGAAACAGCGGTAGCCTGGCTGCTGCCCAAGTCCGGCTCGGGAGACTTGGCAGCGTGCGTAGCTACCGAATCCGAGGCCGTAGCATAAGATTGCATCGAGTACGAGCTCATTCTCGACTCGCTGCGCACTCCCAACTCTGCCGGGGAGCGGACAGCCGAGGGGGGGAGAGGGGGAGAGCGTCTCGATGAGACGGATTTGCTTCTATCGAGAACGGAAGGAGCATCGGGATCGGCGTCTGTCGCTTCTTCCGTGTGACCGTCTTGAGTCGCAACGGCACTCTGAGGGATGACGTCAAGCACGGTTCGCGCGAATGATTCGGTCTGGGTGTTCAGGCGCGGGGGGGATGCTTCCGATGTGGATGGGGGTGCAGAGGTTACCTCCGATTCCGTCCGGGGAAGAAGGCTGGCCATTGACGCTTCAGCGTCGAAATCGGGTGGTGGGGGGTCAAGGTCTTGCCGAGAGGTCGAGGCTGCGAACGCGACGGCATCGGCGCCGTAAGGAACGCCGAAGCGGGCGAGGGCGTCAGGCGACGAGATCAATCTAAATTGTTCCAGCGTGGGACCTGTTCTAGGATAAGTGAATTCTGTTCGCAAGGTCGTATGCGTAAGCGGAGATGAAATGGAATTAATTGAGATAACAGAGGGTGAAGTCAGATGATTCGAGTTGATCGTACGAATTGACCTTTGGCGCGACAGCGTCCTGAAGAATGAATTGGTAGAGGGAGACGGCCGATGGCTCGATCTACTTGCGCTCCGTGGAGTTGAATCGGCGGCTGAGTAGACAGAGTTTTCCGAGTCGCTTCGCTGATGGCTGCGACGAAGGTTGTTGGCGTGACTATAATGAGGTAGACGGTTTGGATTCATGGCATTCAAAAGCGAGCGGAAGCCAGATGCCCTTTGTTGCCGAGGTAGTTCTGGGGAGGATGGCGGGTCGTTGAGATTGATTTCAGTGAGTGGCGGTAGCATTCCCAGAGCCTCCTCATAGGGCGGTACTTCTCCGCGCGGGTCAGAATCATTTGTGAGCGTTTGATGCAAGCCTGTGTCGGCGGAGTCGTCTTGTAAGAATGGCATGTCGACGGGTGAAGGTGGCGTTGGCGGATAATCCCTGGGAACTGATTCCTCGTTATCTTCCTCTACGGAAGGCATTGCCCTTGCAGCTGGTTGGAGAACATCTTGCAAGTCCGTAGGCCCACTGTGGCACACGTTGGCACCGTTACAGACAATATCAAGAGAGTCCTTACCGGATGATGACAAGCTCATGTTCACCAGGCTCTTTCATGTAGGCAGGAAGCGACGCCGTTGATATTTGTGAAGGAGTGCGCCTTGCGCGGCGATGCCTTCTTGGCCTAGTTGGAGTTGTAGCGGTACCATTCGCGCTCGTGTTTCTGTTGATGGACCCTGCGAGTTGCTCAGCGGTAAGCTCTCTGGAATTGCTGTTGGCGCTCGAGGCAACAATGACGCCCTCGGGTGTGGCAACGGTACTAAAGATCCCGGAGAACCAGCCGCGATTGGAAGTACGCCATATGATGAATGCAAAGGCGACTACGACTACGCCAAGGATGGGCGCCTGGATAGTTATGTAGCATGGGAACAAGTATAGATAGAAACAGTGCTACTCACCCATATTTTTGGATCGGTGCCAGAGGTGGAGGAACCAGAGCTGCGGATGATTAGCTCAGATGGAGCCGCGGCGACGGGAAGAAGAAGAGCAGGCAGCAGCGCGAGGGGCGTCATAACGAATCGTGGCGGGGGCATGGCAGGTCATGAAATAGCTGGGAATCGACCAGTTGGCAAGCCTGTCAGCAGAGCCGAGGCCGTGCCTAGCCGTCGTCCGGCACACCGGCATTCCGGGCCGTAAATTCCCATGTGCGTCGGTACACCGGCGTGCTCAACACTGTCATGGGCAACTCGCCCTCCGTTTCGCGTACAACAGGCGCTCTCGACTCCTTCGTCGCAGAGCTCGCCAGTGACCTCATCTGCGACAGAACGTGCGTGTTTCCCCGCTTAATCCCCCGCTTGCTCACAAAGCCCCAGTCTAGGCTCTGCTCGTTTCCTCAAGACAGTCAGATGTAGGCACCGCAGCGGACCCCTCGTCATCAAGGTCTTCGTTAAGCCAGATCCCGGCCTATCTCTTATCAACTACCAAAGGCGCCTGAAAGGTCCGCTCCGCTTTTCTGGCTCCGCCAAGTAACTCTGAATGCCGCAGACGAGAAGAAGGCTCTGGCAGAAGTCGTCAATGTGTACAGCTACCAAGCATTCTCGGAAACAGACAAGGCCGGTTACATTATCCGACAATGGATAGCTAGCAATCTCTACGACCGCATCAGGTTCGTCCGCTTGGAGTTTCGTGTCTTGGATCTAACCGTTCTGCAGCACACGACCGTTTCTAAGCATGATCGAAAAGAGATGGATAGCATTCCAGCTGCTTACCGCTCTTCGCGATGCGCGCAACCATAAAGTGTCTCATGGAGACATCAAGTCCGAAAACATCCTCGTGACATCGTGGAATTGGGTCTATCTCACTGATTTCGCTTCATACAAACCAACATATCTTCCCCTCGATGACCCCTCTGACTTTTCTTTTTACTTTGATACATCCGGACGAAGAACATGCTACATCGCTCCCGAGCGTTTCTACACGGCTGCAGACAACCCCGAGATCAGCGCCAGGAAGTCCAAGCTGAGCATGGCCGGAAATGAAGGAAAGAGGGATGGCAAAATTACAGAAGCCATGGATTGCTTCAGTGCAGGTTGCGTTATTGCTGAACTCTTTCTCGAGGGCGCACCTTTGTTCACGCTCAGTCAATTATTCAAATACCGAGAAGGAGAGTATAACGTCGACCAGCARCTTTCTTCCATTGATGACGCCGGTGTCCGGGTGAGCTTCCTTCGTATGAGCCTTGGTCATGCCTTAYGTCGCGATATAGAACATGATTAAGCAGATGATCAACCTTAGCCCTCCTGACCGACCTACATTCGATAATTTGTTGCATACATCGCGGGGAACCGTATTCCCTGAGCCATTTTACTCATTTTTCCACAACTATGTATCTTCAATGAATGAACTATCAAACAATATGTCCCCAAATACACCCTCGTTAACACAACCACTCTCTACGCCCGTGCCCGGCACAAGGCCGGGATCAGTGGCCAGTGCAACCACAGTAACAAATATCGAAACCAAATCCAGCATCGATACTCTGCCCAGCGGCTCTGACCAACGGATAGAACGGTTATGGGCAGACTATGAAAGCTTTGCACCATACCTCAACGAAGAAGCTGATCAACGTCCCTCCGTGGATGTCAGAGTTGACTATGCACAACAATCTTCGACCTCGAAACCCTTTCAAGACGTATTGCCAGTTGAGCTGCATATACCAAACTACAGTCCGGCTGATGGAGGACGACGAGCAGCTTTACAGGGTAACTCCCTTTCCCTTTCCCAACCCTCATTCACTCACAATAAATCAGATGGACCCGCCCTCATCATTCTTGCCTTGATAACTGCGAATATACGCAATTGTTCCCTTCCTAGTTCCAAAGTCCGGGCTCTTGATGTCTTCCTAGCATTATCCTGCTACCTGACAGACGAAGCCAAATTGGACCGAATGATACCGTATATTATCGAACTGCTTCATGATGAAGCTGCTATTGTACGGGTGGCTGCCGTACGAACCCTGGTCCAAGTCGTACGTCTCCATTTTCTTATGCTTTATCCATCCTACTGATATGGCTCCTAGTTGATGCTCGTCACCGTTATAACACCTTCCAATGCTGCAATCTTTCCTGAATATATACTTCCGAATATTAAGCATATCGTTTTAGACCCAGAAGTCTCTGTGCGGTGTACATATGCTCAGTGTATCGTGCAGATTGCGAATACGGCCGTCAGATACTTGGAAATGGGACAAGCACTMAAAGCACACGGAGCATTTAAATCAAACCCTGATGCGCAAGAGTATGGTGGTGCCCACTATGAGGTGAGCTCCCATTGTCGGCGATTTACCGGTCTTTAATATCCCGTGTAGATATCTTACGATGCCAACATGCAAGACCTTCAGAATAACATCCAAGAGCACCTTGCCACGTTGTTGATGGACCAATCCAGCATTGTGAAACGAGCCGTTCTTCATGACATTTCGTCAATATGCATTTTCCTTGGCAGGCAGAGAACAAACGACGTCCTGCTAAGCCACATGATTACCTACCTGAACGATAAAGACTGGTTGCTACGCTACGCCTTCTTTGAAAGTATYGTGGATGTCGCTGCCTGTGCCGGAGGGAGAAGTTTAGAAGAATATATACTGCCCTTGATGGTTCAAGCATTATCAGGTATATGGACATCCATCATTGTTATATCGAGACTCATTCGTTCGTAGACGTGGAAGAGAGCGTCGTTGCACGGGTGCTAGCTGCGCTGACAAGTCTATGTGAACTYGGTTTATTCCAAAAGATGAGGATATGGGAACTTATGAGTGCTACGCTCGGTTTCCTGTATCATCCGAATGTCTGGATACGTCAAGGCACAGTCGCGTTCATAGCGGCTGCTGTTGCCCACTTACCCTCCAGCGACGTCTGGTGCATCCTCTATCCATCCCTGCGCCATTTTGTCAGATCGGATGTGGCAACAATCACTGAGCAGAGCTTGCTGAACACAATGAAGCCACATGTATGGAATCTTTCTGTCAATAATTGGCGTCGTGTTGAAATCACTCCATAGCTTCCTCGTCAAATACTCGACACGGCAATTCAGTGGGCGATGAAGGCTGACAAGGCGAGTTTCTGGAATTCTTTTAAAAAAGGCCCTTCAAAAGTGGAATCGCCGAGAGAGAGCGTGGTYTCTGTTCGTAAACAGACCACCGGTGTCACTAAGAAATCAGAAGAGTACGAGCGTTCCCGTTTTTGAAGCGAACTAAACGCTCACGATTCGTTCAGAGACGAGACCCAACTGTCGAAACTGCGGCAACTAGGCATGACATCTGTCGAAGAAACGAAGCTCGTAGCCATGCGGGATTATATCTTGAAACTGGCCGACGCCAAGGCTAGGTAGATGTGTGATGGTGTTATTCCAGAGCCGTCAAGTACTGATTTCTTA
This sequence comes from Amanita brunnescens Koide BX004, assembly GCA_001691785.3. Lineage (NCBI taxonomy): Eukaryota > Fungi > Basidiomycota > Agaricomycetes > Agaricales > Amanitaceae > Amanita > Amanita brunnescens. Next base: position 10,787 of record JNHV02000469.1, read on the forward strand.
CCAAGTTATGCCTCTCGTCAAAGACAAGAACTCGAGACTGACAAGAATCTCAAAGTCACCGTAGATGTCGAGTTGCAGAAGCTAGGTGTCGTGCCACATACTGTTTTTCTAAAATCGCGAAATGCCTCCGATCATACTCGTTCATCCCGGTTTTCGGCCTATTCGCGACGCTTGTCCGGGGCTGATTATTTGCGACCCCCTTTGTCAGCCCCGGCACGATTCTCTCGAGTCTCGAGCCTCGAGCACACCGGGAACACGCCGGCGCCTTTTGAAGATCTGCGACGCCGGCTGGCTACCATAAACGGATCTGGGTCTTCCCTAAGTGCCCACCATATGCCGAAAAGCTCTGCTTCGCCAGGCTCAGGCGTAATTAGCCCTTCACCTTCTGCGACCGCATCGAATAACAAGCCCTCGTCGCCGCCTGCAGCATCTGCCCCGGAACGACCGAGTAGCCCGACTGAGTCGATTATATCGACGGCGAACTCCGTGTCTTTCAGACCACTCAGCAAAATGCCAATTGGAAGCAGTTTTGAAGGTCAAAAGGCCGCACCAGCCGTAGGTTCCTCCAAGATGACCGTAGCTGGTGTTCTAGAGCCACACTCCAAATTGAGACTTGAGGGGGTGGGCTCGACCGAGGTKTCTGGAAGATCTTCTCCATTATCATCTTTGCAAAGCACAATCAAAGGGGGTCGCCCCCCTCTTTCCATMAATGCCATATCAACATACGGTTCGTTCTTATCGTGTTTTTTGCCATGCCTGTTGCTGATGCAAATACGCAGACGGTCAGGAACCCGCGATCAACAACCTCCTGGAAAGTTTRTATCTGGACAACAGCCGAGATCTGCAACTTGATTTTGGGCCGAGAGTCCACGAGGGACCYATCCGACGTCGGAATGTTGTCAGACATAGTTTATTGACCCGGGATGGCACTTTGAGACGCACGGAAGCGACGCTCATCGCTAACCTAACATCCCACTCGGAAACTGTGACGGGATTCGCAGTGTCCCCTGATCACGTATTCTTTGTGTCGTGCTCGGACGACAAAACGGTGAAGGTTTGGGATACAGCGCGTCTGGAACGAAACGTGACGAGCAAACCTCGGCACACGTATGGACAGCACCATGCGAGGGTTAAATGCGTATGTATAGTGGAAGGCACCCATTGCTTTGCGAGCGCTGCCGACGACGGAAGCCTCCATATCGTGCGTTTGTCAGTTACGCAGAGTGGTGCCTTGCCAAAGTACGGCAAACTGCACCTCATCAGAGAGCACCATCTTGAAGTGGCTGGCGAATACATTACATGCATGACGCATCATAATACAGGTAAGAAGCTCAAATAGTTTCCACCCAGTGACCGTCTCAGCAACTTTCTTATCCAGATACTTCTTCCAATCTTGTCTACGCTACTACACATTCAAATATAACCATCATGGACATACGGACTATGCGCGTATTACAAACGATGACAAATCCTCGGCACTATGGACCTATTACATCCCTCTGCATCGATCGAAAGCGGACATGGTTGGTAGCCGGGACATCGACTGGTGTTCTGTCGCTTTGGGACCTACGATTCGGTCTGCATCTGCGAAGTTGGCATGCCCGAGGGACGTCCGGGAGCAGGAAGCGAATACATCAATGCGTGATACACCCAACCAAGGGGAAAGGGCGTTGGATCATGGTTGCCGTCGAAACGCCGCGGCAAAGCGCCGATCTGCGAGCGTCGTCCTCTATGCTGGAGGTGTGGGATATCGAGAACGGAGTGTTGGTCGAGGCGTTTGTGACGCGTACCGCGCCTGCGCAGGGTGCGGACCCGATCGAAGAACCCGAGGAGGTGCCTGGTGCGGAGGCGGAGGCTAGTCCGGCTGTGGCCATGGCCGCGCTGGTTCGTTCCATAGAACAACACTCGGCGGGAAACGAGCGGCGGGCGTCAAAGTCTGGGGATGAACTTATTCCTCCGCCGGCACCCGACGTGCGTGCAATGGCGGTCGGATCAGATTTTGGCGGTTATTCCGGGCTGCATAGATTGGAGTTGGGAGACATGGCAGATACGAGCGTACGTTCGGCCGCCAGGGGATTCATGGTTACTGGATCGGAAGACAAGAAGATCCGCTTGTGGGATCTGTCAATGTTGGAAAGAACCTCGATCCTGAGCGGCCTCGAAGAGGAGCATGAGAGGCCAACGTACAGGTGCGCGATATTGTGCGAAATGTGTGCGGTGTCATTTTAACAAGTCTGCGCCTTAGTTCGGTTACCAACGGGAAAGCAGCAACTTACGTGGAGACTTGGCCTGCTCCATCTTCGCAAAATACGAACAGGCCGCCGCAGAGGATAAGCCTCATCACGCATAACCAGCAGACGCTGCTCAAGTCTCATCAAGACGTGATTACAGCGTTGGCGTGTTTTGATTCACCGTTCAGAGGAGGGATTGTCAGCGGAGACCGGACGGGTGTAATAAAGGTGTGGCGAGTGGAAGGGACAGATTAGATACGGATGTTTTATTTTAACCCGTCTTAACGCAGAAATGGAACAGCACCTTGAAGAGGAGTCGAATCGGCATGTTATCCTCGCAGCCAATCAACAACCATAAAGCAAGTGTATTAAAAGGTTAAAAGGCAAGGACATTATCATTTATGTATGATGAAGTACTGATATTAACCACTGCCGAATACGGCTCTAGGTTGAAGAACCGTGGTTGTGGACATATCAATCGTGAGTCGGGTAGGATGATGAACACAAAACGCCACTCGTCTCTCGGTGGGACACCACGAACTTTCGCCAAGTCAACAAGCCCAGGTTTGATGTCGTGTTTTCCACCAATCGTAAATTGAAATATGTAGAGATATCCATCCTGCAAGGTGAATGAATGAAGSGCAACTTGATTGTCCAATTGTGGCACGTAGAAAACATCAGATTCAATATTTGACAGGTCTGCCGCGTATTCCAGGATCTGGCATGACCGGATGTAGATCGGGAGCACTTCATTGACAGCCTCCCGGCGAGATGCTTCCAGTAATGGATTAGGAAGGGGAAGATGATTCGAGTACCACYGAGATTCAGGCGTACCATCGGAATGAGTTCTAGCTCGAATCCATCCTGAAGTTCGTACTGAGCTACCGCCTCATAGGCAATACCAGCTACCCTCCTCAAATAAGATACCTTTGCAAAAAGCTTGTTTAAGTGTATTTGTTCATCTTGTTCCAGTTTTTTAAAGTTGACCAGCGAGTCTTGACTGGATCGACGGGGTGATTGGTCTTACAGAGCATGGACTGCCCATATTCCGCCTATCCTTGCGACTGACGAGACAGACTTTATGAGACAGCTCATCCAGAGAAAGAGAAGAGGCGTTCTTATTTGATATCGAGTTTTGAATGTCGGCGTCGTATTCTTCTAATGTTGAATCCAAAAAAGAGTCGATGCACAACCGAGGTGTCGGGCTAAGTCGATCGTATGTGTTCATCATGGTCGGCTATTCCGYGTATTGACGCCCTGAGGAATTTCTGGACATGAGGACAAATGCCATATACAAGAGGCAAGGGACTCACGCATAGCGGATCTCTGCTTTAGTCCACGGGTTCATGATGATAATACCGAGACGAACGGTCTTATGCAAACGCGACCACCGCTTCACACTCGGAGAGGTGGAGAATATGGTGTATAGACGTGTACCATGAGGGACAAGATGGCTTGGAATGCGCTCGGTCTCATCGGAATCGACAAGAGTCCAGACGAATGAATTGAAGCAAGATGGCCGAAATTCTGGAGGAGCTTCTTTCTTTACACGCCATCTTGTACAAACAGAAAACAATTCTGTTCTCGATACCAGATGACTGGCTTCCTTTCTGCAAGGCGTCGACGCAATACCCAGACGCTCTTCCCTTTCGTACAACGCATACATTGGTAACAGTCTGATAAAGCRAAAAGGAGAACTCACCGATACCAGGTTGTCCCGTGACGACGGCAGCAGGTGCCCGATGCAAAGAGCTACTGGTACGTGTCTCAAGGTAGTTGTATATCCGAATGTAGTCAGCACGGATTCAAATCTTTGAGAATGTAAGATTATCTACGCCGATATTGAGGACATAGCAGCCTGGAATGATATCTTCGTCGTCATCCCAATCCACATCCACGCGCTGGTCTTCGCTCCCAAGTTCACCGCATACGAGAGCCTGAGGAATGGCCGGTTGGCCGTTTCTCCACTCCTGCTCCTCGTCTTGCATGCTCGTTCCCCAAAACTTGCCATGCAGTTGACCCAAGGGTTCATCGAGTCCGACTTTTGACCAGCCTGAGGGGTCTGAGAAACGAACGACAGAAGCGAAAACTGCTTGCTGTGGGGACAGCATGATGTGAGGACGATATGCTTGGCTATCTTATCTATAGGAGCCCACCACATGATTTGTCGGCAAAACATGCAAACGTTACGATGGTTAAGACATTCAAATTTCTCCTAGCCAGCAACCATTCAAATATGATTCAAAGAATTGAGATAACACCATGCTCTTATGAAATTTGAGGTGTACGGGAACAAAATAGGATCTTGGGCGGTGAGGTTCTCGAGAATTTCCGACCGTTGCGTCAGATAAGTATTCTTCCACTCGCTACACCCCTCTCACTCTCTGCTGACGATTGCTCCTCTGTATAGGGAGTCAAGGCTCGCCAACGCTGTAATTTCGTCCTGATGTGACTTGAGCAACATCTGTTGGTTACAGTGCGGCTTATCCTTGGCGGCCTATCCCATTTCTTGTGTTTCGATCCAGTAATCACGAATCCCGAACGCGTACTCGTATCTGCTATGTCTCCCAACTCCAATCAATGCAGTCCGGAACAACCGATCCGACTACCAGCGCGCACACGTCRGATCCCGGTGGAGGAATAAATTCATCCTCAGACTTTGACTCCTGCTGCTCGTTTGAGATCAATACAATGATCTAGTGGGACCGTATGGCATAGTGCCGAGAATTTGACATCATTTATAACGCGTAGTCCGATGGTTATGTTTGAATGTGTAGTAGCGTAGA
>JNHV02000470.1:0-15794 GCA_001691785.3 Amanita brunnescens Koide BX004
ACATCAGTCCCGCGTGATATAGTCGAAGCAAGYATAATAATTCGAGAAATATGTACATACGTTACATGCAGTAATGAGACAAAAATATCGACAAGACTAATGATAGAATCAACCAGTTGCCTCCGCCGCGAGACGAGCTAAGGCTTGTTTCGCAGCAATTTCCTGAGCCTGGTCTTTCCTAGAAGCCTCCCCGGAGCCGTATTCTGTACCGTTTACTAAATCATGGTTATTAGGATATCTAGCACATCAATGGAAAACGTACTCTGAACGGTTGACTTCCAGACGCGTTGACCATCCCTAACTTCATTAATATATTCAACCTTTCCTAAACCATGTCTGCCGGCGTAGTTGTTCAACCACATGCGGTTGTCTATGGGAAATGTCCAGCGGTGCTAGATGAGCGTATAGGATACATGGTGCTTACGCTGTAGCTGCTGTTGTTCACTCATGTTGCGAGGCTATCGGTAGGCGGTTGGTTAATGGACCACACCCATTCAAAACTTGGCTATTTGACCTGCAGACGAACCGGAAATGGGACTTACAATAGTCCTCAGAAGCTTCCATGGCAGAGCTGTTGAGGTAATTCCTCATATCAAATGCCACAGAGATACTTGATAAAATGCACATTTCAGCTGTGGTCGCACCGAGTTGATGAGATGTAAACGTTTGAATTGGTTGCCTCACCCGAGATGAGTCTAAATAGAAAATCCGCAAGAACATTGACCTAACACAAGGACGTGAGCTTTTTTTACAGACGCAACTAAGTGGATGCGGTTGAATATTGAAGGCCTTCGAAGAAGAAAAAACTCGCCTTGTCTAATATACCGACATTTTCAACATTGTGGAACTGGCATTGTATTTTCAAAGAGCTGCGTCGACGCAACGACGGTGGTGCGAAGTGGAAAAGGAATTCAACAGCGTGTGACTCAGAAATGATGCTGATTATGACATGGTGCCTGGTGCCAACACCTTTACGTAAGGCCTGCGTACATTACTTTCAAAGTAGCATCGTTCCCAGCTACAAGTTTGAATGCAAGTATCTGCATTTCAATGACCAGATGTGCATCGATATACAACGCGGGTCATACATGATCCACTGAAGATTATTCTAACTTTGAGCAAGGTACAAGGCCACCTCGGTTGAGAACTTGAGCGAGCCCGATGGGCTGTACCAAGGAATGTGAAGAGCGTGCAACTACTGCAGCTATTCATGGCGCTACTCCCGTTTGCATCTCATCTCATCGCTTTCGTATTTTCCCGCCAGAGCGCTTAAATCCTTTATCTGTGCTTTTATGATTCGGACATGCGCCGGTCTCCCAAAATTAACTGAGGGGCGCGACTGACTTGAGGGCTTACTTTCTCCACTGCTAGACTACACCGGCTCTGAAACACACTGGTTGGACCTGACTGATGTTACGATGCTCTATGACTGTATATATCATACGACGTGACTACGGTGTCTAAATAAGTCTGCTTCGACCAACTAACTTAGTTGCGTGGTATGACGAGCTGCACAATAAGTTCCCGGATAGATACTAGATGCCGCAGCAGCAGAATTTGCTTCCCCCATGACCTCAGAGGCGATCCAAGAACATATCATTACTAATCAAGTACGATACAACAACTATATGATTATGCTAGACTGTGGGTTGCTACGTGGGTAGAGAGAGTAGTAAATCACATTTCAATGGGGTGCTGCAACACGTTTGCGTAGGAAGCTCACCTGAAGAGTCGTCAGAGCTGCTTTGGCGGCAGCCTCTTGGGCTTGCTGCTTCGAAATTCCTTTCCCCTCTCCACGAGTTGTTCCATCAACTTGTACGGTCAGTTCACGCAATCGATCCAACGACGAGGCACTTACTTTGAACAATGGATTCCCAATTTCCGATACCGGGCTTGAGAGTATACTCGGGTTGCTTCCAGTGCTGTTTGCGAGTGAATTGATGAAGGCGATGTTGATTCGCTATGTAGACAGGATTTAGTGCATCTTTATGGTCAAAGACAAATGTCTTACTGTCACCGGGATTGGTCATTTTCCTTGGGACGATGACATTCTACTGGCAGACCTTTTATACATTCATGAATACAGCTTCAACGTTTACACAACACCATAAGATAACAGCTTACAGCCGATGATCCCGCTGCACCGAGGGTTTGAGCAAGGGCCAATGCTCAATCCCCGTAATTCAATCTAGGAAATTTAAAAAATCCCGATAGCTATAGAAATGAACAACAGCATTGTTTTGAAAAATGGAGGAATCCTGGACGTATTTCGGAGGGCAGAACTCAATAATACAGGTATTGCGAGCCCTGAAAACACGGGAGAGATGTTTGACGCTTGAGCGCTTCGTACATTCTCCTAAGAATGAGGTCATAGGCTCAGTTGATGCCTATACTAAATCATATATATGCAATAGTCTGTATATTGATCTTTACAGATGCGCATCACAGCGATGTCGACTCAGCCTTACCTTATATTGCATAATAATTGACGCCGATCGGGGAAACGGCACCGAGAGCCGAACTGTCGTGTAACTGCGCAGCAGTCTGCGGTGAAACCCACCTGGTACATGAGGTGCACCTTTCCTGGCCCCTCACCCCCTAGTGATTCGCTGGCACTCATGCATTGCATTCCAGCTCGAACCCAACCCGGTAATTGCCTGTTGAAATGCACAACAGTAGAATTTGTGTCGCTTCGGATCTTGCCAGGCGGGTAAACGTACTGCACGCCCCACTTCGGAATGTTCGTTGGCCTTCCCTGATATCTATATCATTATCATGGTATAAACCTGCGAATTTGTCTTACAGTAACTATAGGCGGCGATTAAAAAACTCCGAAAAAAAGTTGTTCACTTTTTAAGTGGAAAGTCGAAGGATAAGCGCTACTCTTTGCTGCCCTGATGACCTGAAATGTACAGTAATCAAGCCTGATAAAGATACTGTCTACCGGTCACCTCTACAGCATAATCACGGCCTACTGACACCGTAGGCTCCATTGGCTCAAGTAGCACACCCGCACTGCGCTTCTTTTGCGAGCTTCGGGACCTTGGCGGCTGTTCGGGCACCGTTTTGTGCTTCATGCGCACAGGACGGTATCCCCTTTTTAGTTCCGCGCTTTGCACCGTTTTGCGATTCGAACGGCCCGTGCACAGAGCGAAAAGGGGATGAGCGTGACGCAGAGATACAGGGATTAATTCTGGTTGAGGAAGTTGCAACCGGCAAAGTGCGTAAAAGAATAGCGAACTGGAAGGAGTTCGAATCCGACACCGGCTCAAGTTCGCCCGGAGGTTACCGGTTCTCACCCATGGCCTCGTTCGACTTACTCCCACAGCAATCCTTACCTGTAAGCCAACGGCAATAGTGCCCACAGACAATGTCAAACCCGTCAATCCRCTCTGCGTCATGTCTATGTGGGGCTATCAAATTTGACATTGCAGGAGACCCGTTCACGTTCTTTGTCTGTCATTGCGTCAACTGTCGCAAGGCTACAGGGAGTGTCTTAATGTCTAACGCATTCTTCAAGCAAAAGGTGTGCCCCCTATCTCATGACCTCACGCCGCGGCGCTCATGTCATTTGGAAGGACGTACACATCAAACAAGGAAAGGACCAGATCAAGGGTTACGAGGACAAGGCAACGAAAAGCGGCAGAATCTTACTTCGCTCGTTTTGCGCGCAGTGCGGCTCTAACGTATTCCTCGGGACGCCAGGATCCGATATCATAGGCGTTCCTGTGGGAGTTGTAGACGACACTCATCATTGGGGTACACATCCGTTTTTCCGCTCGCAATAATCGTTGAGCCTGACATGGCAATTGCCCCGCACACAGTTCCCCGGAAAGAGATATTCAAGCATGAGCGGCTGCCATGGATAAAGGAGATTACGACGCAGGCAAAACCAAAGCTTTAGCTATTTCGGTGTTGTGGTCATGATACAACACATCGTTTGCAGGGCTCATTTCTAATATACATGTTATCACGAAGGATACGGAAGGAACTTGACGAAGATTCTGTCTATATCTTGCAGYTGTCCCTGAATGTCATACTGGTCATTTGGTAACACCTGATAGAGGCGAGGTTAATTACGGTTGTTCAACCATTTTGTAATCTTACCGAGGTGTCTTCAGATTCAGAGTATAAGTTTCCTATGCTTCCAAGGTCGTAGATCTCGGACTTTGAGAACAGTGAGCAGCGATACAATATCGTATGGAACTCGTTACCTACTTGGGAACCCTGCGTCACAGTACTAACGCCGATCTGAGCTTTCATCTCGTCAAGAAGCTGCACAGCCTCTGGTGGTTGAAGATCTTCATCTGTCCAAGAATCACGTCGTGAATCTGTGCCTGCTATCATATTCACGGATGTAGCTATATCGATATTGCACCAAGCGTTCATCATAGCCTTCATCAACAAATTTGCAGTCTAGCCCATCGAAGTTAGCTTTCTCTCAGGCGACTGCCGGGGAACACGCACTTCATCAGCATGTATTTGTTGTCCTCCGGTCAGATGGTTTAGGTAATTTAGTACAAGGCCGTCATGCAGCTGCAATAGGGTTAAACTGGGAAGGCTCGTCTCGCCGAAATGAGGATCTGCACCATCATCGCGTCACATAATCGTTCGAAGAACTACTAACTGAATCAAGTCACGTGTTTGGCAAGACGAGGTATACTCACCAAGGAAGCTAGGCGTCGTAGGTACAAGTCATGCATAGCCACCTTAAGCCTTTCTTTCTGTTCTTGTTCCGAGRCAATTTGCTTTATATAATTATTATTAGAACAAGAGGAATAGACAAGGACGAATGTCATACCGAAAGGTTAGAAATCCAGGGGTCAGGGTCCAGTCCAGCCGTGGCTACTAGTTTGAGGAGATAAGCCGCTCTGGACGCATACTTGATCAGCCTGTCTTCATTCTGAATAATATCTAGGTGAAAATTGAAACTTGTGCTCAAGNTTATCCATAGCATCTCACCGTTGACAAGTTTGACCGACTGAGTAGCCGAAGCAAGAGCAGATTTTCCAGCTTCGAGCCCAAACTTGCGGAGAATTACAAAGGCTCCTACACATGGTGTTCACAGTTAGTTTATGGGGATAAGCATTAGAACTCACTTGCGTAGTCCTTCATGGTTGCAACGAGGTGAGCTGCGAACAACGGTAAGCAAGCTCCATAGACATTTCGGCGGAATTAATACCTAGGTGTAAAGCTTCGGCAACGCTTATAGCTGACAGGACTGCATGGATGACCCGTACATGCTAACTACGAGTTATTTACCTTTGTTAATGGATCCACCTGGACGTATGATTAGGTGACAAGGTTAGCATGGATAGATAAGTTGACATACTGAACAACAAAATGATAGTATAGACCTCTATCGGGAGAGCATGTTCAGAATCGTCGTCGCATTTCTTGAGATGTTACGTACCAAGGGTAGGATCCACGGCTTGACCAACAGGTTTAAGTCTTTCGACCAACTACGATCTCGGAAATATGCGTCAAGAACAATGACCAGACAAGATACTGCTCGCTTACGCGTTCGTATATTACTCTTTCCTGCGGCGTAAGGGCACTGAACAGCCTTCGCTGGAGGTCAGGAAAATCTTGCGCTCCATTCGTCCTCAGAACGGCATCCACTTGATATGCAGTTTGCCTTTTCTGTTCAAGGCGTTCGACTGGTATGAGCTTCTCCTGTCCGCTACGCTGCAATTTTCTTATGTCAAACGCCAGCTCCATCGCCCTGTCTCTGAGGTTCAGGTTATTCGCATGCCAAACTGGGCGCAAGCGTCATTTTATCGCATAGATCTAAGGATGAAATAAAGGACTCACCCATTGCACAAGTTGGAGTCGTATTCGAAGAGCTGCTTTCCCGTGCAATGACTGGGTATTCGATAACAGCTATTTATATGAGTAGGACGGTCTGATGGCCCATTATGCTCAGGCCCCAAAAATGAGCGAAGAACAGTGTGGAATGCGCAGACGCCGCTTCCTGGGACTAAGACTCGGGTTCTTCCTTATTCACGTTTTTTGACGTTTACTGATATGGTATCATGGATAAAAACGTGTAGAATGGACAACTGATAGAATCATCAATCGATCATGTGTTGGGTGCCGTCAAACACGTTTGCGCTGTAGGTGCATATGGGGCCAGGTCGTTACCAACACTATTTTTCAAGTTTTCCATTGCAAATATGTGAGCCTTACTTATGCAACATCTCTGGTACTTGCAGGAGTGCCAGCAGGGCAGAGCGCACTTGAGGACGTCGATGTCACCATGGACAGTTGAGGATAAACCAAGTTCCACAATTGTCAACATTTGGCTTTGTTGACTGTGGCTGTGCAGTCGGGCCGAACACCTGAATTTCAGCGACATCGCATGATAGATTGGTCTGGATAACGGGTTGAAAGGCATCAGAAGTAGCTACAAGCTTGAATATTCCATCAGAAACAATCTTTTTGAGTGTGTCGGTATTTTCGATGACTCATTGTGTGTTAGTCAGCGATAGTCAAGTGTTTCTCACCTTCCAAGCTTCTGATCCCGTCCGCCATGGTGTTCGACCCTCCATTTCCCGCGTACGATCCAACTGACAAAACAAGGTTCACCATTATTTCTCTCATTCAGCAGCATTTCTGACCTTTGCCCAGCTTTTCGTACGTGCCGCGCTGTGACGATCTGTATCAGGGTGTGACTGATATACGCCCCCAAAAGTTACGAAACGRTAATCCGCCGTTGGCCCATCATTGTCACGTCAATAGTAGACCACTTGCACAACATATGTAATGGTCTTTCCTTGGATGCGGACAATGAAACGAATCAGGCCAAGTTACAAGAAGGACAAGAGATTATCGCCAAAATCAGCGAGTTGAAGTATCATATGGGGAGGGACCATATCCTCCAGTGCGTTCTTACCTTTTTCATCCGAATTTTTCGACGGTTRAATATGGTAGGCCAATTCCAGATGACGGCGAACCTCTTATTGATCTGTACAATATCGAGCTCGAGCGTCTGAAAGAGAATGACAAGGGCACCTGGTTCACTGCGCCATGGCTCTATGCCGAGTGAGTATGTTCATAATGAAAGTTTATCCAGTTGTTCACTTGGTTCAAAGATGTTATTTGTTAGAGGCTTCTCTACAAACTCAAATACTTGCCCAACTAAAGATGAAACAGATACCGACTTCTTCGCTCCTTCTTTTCTCAGACCAAGCACTGGAAACAACATGATCCATTCTTTTTGCAGAAGATGAAGATGTTCAAACAGTCTGGAAATTCTATCCTTCGTATGTTTTTCCAGAGCGTGGCAGATATGCGATCTGATCAAGAAACCTAGAGATCGCCACGACTATGCATGAGATAGAGATCGGAAAGGGCGCCATAGAAGAAGATCCTGAAAAGCTATGTGTCTTATTCCGTGAGATGATCCAGATGGATCTTTGGTACGTCAAGTTACTAGGTTTAGGTACCCATTTTAAGACTGCAGGGGAAATGCTACCGTATGTATATTTACTCTCTAATATTTAGCTCAGCTGTTGATTTTYAAAGGACCTTTCGCTCTTGACGCACCTGTCGGTGGCGGACATAGACCGCCTACAAGCTGTGGGCAGGGATGCCCAAGCCATGCGGCAACGCTTTATCCTTCGAGATGACCAGGACAAAGCCTGGAATCATGTATCATCTCTGAAAAGAGGTCGCATAGATTTTGTTCTGGACAACGGTTTGTCCCTGTCCTCACTTTTCCTCACGCGTGACTCTAACAATGATTTCATATAGCTGGATTCGAGGTTGCGGTTCATATCTGATCCATCTGCTCGTCAGCTGATCATGCCAAGCTACCTTACACAGCTCTTCACCGACTTGGTCTTCGCTGACTTTTTGGTTACGTTTACGCCCTTCGTCGGGAAAGTCGTATTTCAGTAAGTCTATCGCCAAGCTGGTAACGACGAACATTCTTAATTCATCCTTAGCGCGAAGCTGATTCCATGGTTTGCTTCGGACGTTACTCCGCCTGATTTCGCAGCCACGTTTGCTTCTTTGAAAGACGCGCCGTCATTTTTCGAGATCAACATGGCTTCTGCGGTTCCATCCGTCGATCATTTGAATACGATGGTATCACGGTGGCAAAAATACTTGGACGAGGGGGTGTTTTCCTTATCTGTTCCCCTTGATGCGTCCTTGGGAGACGCCACCACAGCTCATGGCCAAGATGCTGCATTCTGGACGTCCCCCTATCCATACTGGGACATGGAAAAACATGCGCCTAGCCTCTACACTAACCTGAAGAGCAGTGGCTTTGTGATATTCAAAGTTAGTCATAGCGCCTGCTTCGCCAGATGTGGAATCTGACGTTTTATCGCAGGGCGATCTAAAGTAAGAATGCATTGGGATCAGTTTCGCCCCCTGAATGACACCATACCTGTTTCATTTCTAGCTATAGAAAGTGCGTAAATTCTGTGCACATATGTGGTGTGAGTTGATTCGTATCGCGCAGGCTCACCGGTGATATCAGATGGCCAGCATGGACAGAATTTGCCCAGGCTCTTGGTGCGATGATCACATCTGGCTGAGTGTATTATTAACTGTGATGCTGTCTCAGGCCCAGTTGGGGGTTCGTTTCCGCTTCTGAGCCTACGAACCAACAAAGCAGATGTCGTTGTTGGTGTTGATCGCGAAGTTGCGGAACGTCTTGACCAATCTGGGGAGAAATGGCGTGTCAGCGGGAGGTAAGAACTTTGTTCCTCAAGTGCGCAGCCTTGGCCGATGACAGTTTATAGATATGCATTGATTTCGTTCCTTCCAGCTACTTTTTAGTGAGCATTTGGATACGTTTCTCCAATCAGTAAATATTTGCTCCGATGACATCCCCATCATGTTCATTTCAGGTTACTTGGGTTTTGGACAATAATATCAGCGATGATCGCTATCAGAATGTGCTTACCTAGGGTTTCCGACTTGATTCCATGTTCCTGTCTCCAAAAAAACGTTAACGGAACGTTCGATTGGTGGGCTGTCGAGACTCTTGTCTTTTGCGATGTCATTCAGGATCGATTGCACATGGTGATGTCGAGAAAGGTAGATTCCAGTGAGGCGAGGATTGACTTGTTACACCTCAGTACGCAAGACTGGTCTTGGCGAGGCAATTCCCACATATGCACCGCCCTATATCACTACAATCGCTTCGCTTRTTCGCCTACTCCCTTACTACGCTTCACAGATGTCGTCTTATCTTTCAGCGATCAAAGACTAAGCCCACTTAGCTAATAGGGCCTTGAACTTTATACAGTTAAATTCGACGACATCCATGGCACAACTGTACAGGCAATATGCATTCGATGCCAGAACTGGGCAAATGTAAACGCTGTCATAGTTTTACATTACATCCTGTACCTTAGTACGTAGTAAATATAACCAAGTCATTAATCAGTCACTTGCTCCTAGTTCCTGATGACGGCGCCCGTAGATGACTATCGGTCGACAATATTAATAAGGTCGGTCCGGCGCTACGTAATCGGCATGATACCTACATTGTCCCGACTCTGACTCGTCATGGATATGAAGACTCTCAACGCACTTGTAGTGGTTATATCTTTTTGCTGCCTCTCGCTCGTCTGGCGAAAGCTTTCCAAACATCGTCAGGTATCTGTATAGCTACAGAGTAACGTGGCCAGTATCCTGAATCAGATCTGCAGCTGAGCGCTATTCCGACAGTTGGTCACTCTGGCATATTGAGTTCATATATTGGCGCCTTCCGGTTCCTCAAACATGCCAAAGAAATGGCGCAGGAGGGCTACGAAAAAGTACGTGTGCTGATGACATCAATTCTGCGTTTGCGATTGACCTTGACAGTACCACGGCTCTATCTTCAAAATTCCGATGCTGACAACGTGGATGATCGTCGTMACTAGTCCTCAATCGATCGACGACATCCGACGGGCTTCTGATGATCAACTTTCATTGAAGGATGCGATTGCGGAGGTGATTCATTGTGCATGTAATTGTGATCTTGCTTTGACTTACACGCGGTACAAAAGTCGTTCCATAGTGACATTCTTTTTGACCCTGAAATGCATGACGACGATTTTCACACCGACGTCATTCGGTCTCATCTCACAAGAAATATCGCAGCCCGGTTTTCAGACATCCAGGACGAGATCGCAGTCGCCTGTTCAGAGTATATACCCACTAAGGGAAATGGTACTGTATTGATAAATCTCTCAGCGAGAACACCTGTTGATTGAGATTAGAATGGACAACGATTGTTGCGAGTACAACGGTCCTAAGCATAGTGTGCAGGACTGTCAATAGGTTGCTTGTCGGTCTACCTCTATGTGAGTATTACACATTTTTTGTTCGCACTTATCTGACACTCAGAAGGCCGTGACCCGGATTACAGAGCATTGAATGAGCAGTTCACTATTGATGTCGTCAAGGCAGCCGCCATTCTCAATTTATTTCCAACATCGCTCAGACAGTATGTCCTCGTATGATTGGGGTAAAACACCTACATTCTAACCTTTTTTCAGCTTCGTTGTTCATTTTTTGAGGAAAGTGCCTGAAGGTATCGAACGTGGAAGAAAGCACTTGGAACCCTTGATCAAGGAGCGCCTTGAACAGGAAGCGCAGTACGGAGATGAATGGCCGGATAAACCCGTCAGTTGATGCTTAGCGSTTTGCTCTGATAACTTATCCTGCCTCTTCAAGAACGATGCAATAAGCTGGTTCCTGGAAGTGGCGAAGGAACCTCGCCGGCGTGCCATAAAGAACTTAACTATTCGCATGCTGCTTGTGAACTTTGCAAGTATCCATACTACGACACTGGTACGCAAACTCAGTCGTCTATGCTGATGGTGCAACTCAACACTACTTTTAGGCATTTACCAATGCTTTATTCAATTTGGCCACCCATCCCGAATATGTRCAGCCCATGCGCAAAGAAGTCGAAGCTGTGATAAAGGAAGAAGGCTGGAGCAAATCCGCTATTGGTAAACTCAAGAAAGTCGACAGTTTCGTGAAAGAATCACAGCGGCTCGCGGGAAACGGAATCTGTATGCTATCTTCTTCGTTCTGAATGTTGACAGATATTCTCACTTTTGGCTTTGAAGTCAGCGTGAAGCGCAAAGTGCTGAAAGACTTTACGTTTTCAAATGGGATAACGATTCCTGCAGGTTATACAATTAGTATTCCGCATCGCTCTATACATCGTGATCCAGTTCGTGTTTAATCTTCTAGTCGTTGATCTCTTACACCGGCTTCCCTCAATTTTCAGGGAAACTATCTTGACCCCGAAATCTTTGACGGGTTCAGGTTTGCCAAAATGCGTGAGCAGGAAGGCGAAAGTACAAAACATTTGACGGTGACTACTACGCCCAATTACCTAACCTTCGGACAGGGGCGCCATGCATGGTACTCAAAAGATCATTCTTGTACGAAATATGACCTGATATCCAATTCTAGCCCTGGGCGGTTTTTCGCTACAAACGAGGTCAAGACGATGCTTGCATATATTTTATTAAACTACGATGTTAAGATGCCGGATGGTCATGGACATCCATCTGAGATGTGGTTCGGAGTTACATCGATCACTGATCCTACTGCGGAAGTAATGTTCCGAAAGCGGACATGAAGCAAGCTGGTACCAAAGGTAAGTAAGTACGACCGATAGAAAGAGCTTTTGGAGGGTAGTCCTGTATGTACGCAATTATTATGAATGTTGCTGGCAGTCCAGTCCTTATATAAGGCCTTATCATTTAGGCTGAACGAAACAACAGAAAATCCAGTGCGAACTAGAATGGAATATATCTTCGCTCCCATTGGAATTTCGATGTTCAAACTGGGAGRGATTAGGTCAAGGATACAAGTATAGTTGAACGAGAGAGACCATTGCTACTTCCTTGAAGCTTTCCAGAACAGCGCTTCATTGATCTCAACTGAGCCATGATAAGGGCTGACTCTAATTCTACAGCCTCCAACTCCATCGCTTATTGAAGTCACAAGACCCCTGAAAAGTTGGGGCAAGATGCGATCATGACGGACGTACTAACTTGAATGAGTCTGACAGATTGACATCGCGTGAGCAGAACTGCCTTCTGGCATCTTCATGATTCTTCAATCACAAGCTTTGGGCATGGCCATGCGGGTTGCAGCCGCTAGAATGATAGTAATGGGCATCCAGGGTTTAGTGACTGCGCGGCAACGGAGCGCTACTATTTGGCCATGATTAATGCATGATTGGTATAGAGGTTTCAGTGCGATTACTATCACCGCGGCTCAGCAGACAAATTGAACTTGAACTTGATTGGCTATGGGCAGCCGATAAATCAAAACCAACCGTTTCGCCACACAGCAATCTCAGGCTTGAGTCAACCTTGAACTCCCGATGGATATGAAGACAGTCGCCGCAATTGCAGTGATTGCATGTCTATACTGCGTCTCGTCTATCTGGAGGAAGCTTGCGAAGCACCAAAAGGTATGTGTAAGCTACAAAAGTAATGTAATACACTCTCAATAAAGGCTACAGTTGAGCGCAATTCCAACAGTCGGCCCCTCTGGCATATTGACTTCGTATATTGGTGCCTTTCGGTTCCGTAAACATGCCAGGGAAATGACACAGGAAGGATATGACAAAGTACGCGGGTGACATTGTTTGCATGGTTTGCATTTACAGCTATGACAGTATCGCGGGTCTATCTTCAAAGTTCCGATGTTAACACAGTGGATGATTGTCGTCACTGGTCCCGAGCTAATTGAAGACATGCGGCGTGCCTCCGACGATCAACTTTCTTCAAAGGACGCATTTGCAGAGGTGATTTGTTATGCTTTTCACTTATAATTTGTTTGACTTTAGTAGACGTTACATATTGACATTCTTTTTGATCTTGAATTGCGTCACGATACCTTTCTCGAAGACGTCATCAGGTCTCATCTCACCAGAAACATCGCAGCGCGGTTTACGGACATTCGAGACGAAATCGCTACTTCCTTCACAGAATCTGTTCCCACTAAGTCCAATGGTAAGCATTAATATATCTTTCTTCGTAAAAATTCATGATCAAGATCAGAATGGACAACGGTTGTTGCGCGTCAGGTCGTTTTGAGTGTCGTATGCAGGACTGTCAATAGGTTCCTTGTTGGCCTACCTTTGTGTGAGTATCGATTTGACTATCTATGCGCACGCTTATCTCACATTTCTAAGGCCGTGATCCTGATTACAAGTCGCTGAACGAGCATTTCGCCCTCGACGTTGTAATGGCAGGCACCATTCTCAACTTATTTCCGATCTCCCTCAGACAGTGAGTCCTGCACCTCGGATGCAAAATTGACCCAGTAACCTCCTCACAGTTTCGTCGTCCGTTTTCTAAGGACAGTACCTGAAGGTATCAAACGCGGAATGAAACACTTGGAGCCTTTGATCCGAGAGCGGCTTGAACAAGAAAGACGATACGGGGACGATTGGCCAGATAAACCCGTTAGTAGACGCTTACAGTTTCATTCTTGAAACTCATCCTTTTCCCTCAAGAACGATGCCATAACCTGGTGTTTGGAAGTTGCAAAGGAACCGCATCGGCGCACTATTAAGAGTTTGACCCTTCGGATCTTGCTTATAAACTTTGCAAGTATTCATACTACCACTCAGGTAATTTGATTTACTGGCGCACACCCGATAGTGTAACTCGTGTGCTTTAGGTATTTTTAAATGCACTATTCAATTTGGCCACCCGCCCGGAATATGTGCAGCCCCTGCGCGAAGAAGTCGAAGGTGTAATAAACGATGAAGGCTGGACCAAGTCGGCTATCGGGAAACTCAGGAAAGTGGATAGTTTTATGAGGGAATCAATGAGGTTAACAGAAAACGGCGTCTGTATGTATTTGTTCCCGAGTGTTGCAACATTTTTTGACTTGCCTTCCAAGTTAATGTGCGGCGCAAAGTGCTCAAAGACTTTACGTTTTCAAACGGGACAACGGTTCCTGCGGGTTGTATGATTGGTATTCCCCATCGTTCTGTGCACTGTGATCCAGTTCGTGTTCAGTCCTTCTAGTCGTATGGTCTCCATCACGAGTCATTGTTTCTTTAAAGGACAGCTACTCTAATCCTGAAATCTTTGACGGGTTAAGGTATGCAAAACTATGCGAGAATGAAGGCGAAAGTACAAAACATGGAATGGCAACTCTTACTCCAGACTATTTCGCCTTTGGWCAAGGGCGACAGGCATGGTACTTACTGATTTTCGAACGTCAAACCATTGTCTAATATGTCCATAGCCCTGGTCGGTTTTTTGCAACAAGCGAGGTCAAGGCTATGCTTGCGCATGTTTTATTRAATTATGATATTAAGATGGCAAATGACGGCGGACAACCATCTGAATTGTGGTTCGGAATTACTTCGATGCCTGATCCTGCTGCGGAGCTGATGTTCCGTAAGCGGACATGAGAGCCTTGTACCAACCATGTTTTTTTAGAATCAGAATCGTATTTTGGGCTCTTACCTGTATACGCTTATTGGAGTCGTAGGAAGGGACGGCATATAACTGTGCGCGTACCGTCGTTGGACGTTCCCTTCATTTCGGCTTCGGTATCGATGACACTGACGCTGGCTAGCTCGCTGACCATTCGCATATTGCTCATGAACTTTGCCAACTACAACGATGGATTTTCGTCCGTGTGGTGTCGCGAGTAAACGTACGGCACGTAGTGGAGAATATAACAGCTTAAACGACCACCAGGGTTCGCGATCAGTGATCCGATGTATGTGTCCGTCAGCCACTGRTAGCCGGACCCAGCAGCAACGTTAACAGCGGTTGCAAGACCATCACGGGATCGTGGATTGACTGTATGTCACTGCACCTCAGACTGAGGCCCCTCGCGAAACTCTCGGCATAGTACAGACGTCCCGAGAGACGAGTCCGACATGATTATAGGTTGACAAGTACGTGTATCCAACTGGCATTTACATCCGGGTTCTCATTGGCTTCGTGCAGATGTAGATACTACCACAAGGACAAGCCGATTTGCGTCTTCTCGCACATGCACACGCACCACATAGAGGCTACTATCATTTTCTCTTGTTACCCTTCTTTTCCGCCCCATAATGCATCCTCTTATCCATCAATAATCATTGTATAGCAGTTACCCCTCCTTGCCTTGACGCTCATTTTTCCGTATGTTTATCTTTGTATCATCCATCTTTCTCGAGAGTAGTAAAGACTGTCATATGTTTCTTGTTTGTTTGGTTGTGSCACTGTCACAGCTGTCAATCTCATAATTAGATAACCCTGGCGCACCCGTCATACCCGCCATCTCTATTCAATGAGTGATATGTATCGTGGCCTGAGTGGCATGTGTATCCATACTGTAATGCCATACGCTTCGTACTCGTAAGTTCTAGTGTCACGCGATATCCATATCCTCCTAATCCTCATTGACTAGAATTGCCAAACGCGCGGGGTTTACATAAACGTCCACCTCGGGAGATATTACCTCATCATGTAAGAGTCTTTCAGTCGCGGCCCTGCGAGGGGGTCAAAACTGATTGTAAGGACCTCTGAAGATGAACTTTGAGATCTATATCACCTTGGGCGCGCACAGCAATCGATCCGCCCACGCCGTGACTGACAGATCTCCATTCGCTTTATTCGGCCCTCCTGCTTCAAAGGTGTCGTTCGGCGATTGCTACTTCCTCCAATGGCTTTCGAAACCATCGTCGTCAATGATTCGGGCGTACATATCGCATACACAGATACTGGCGCGCCATCTCAGTCGCCTTATGTCACAATAGTGGCAATACACGGAATGTGTTTCTCCGCCCGTTCGTTTCA
>JNHV02000471.1:0-15804 GCA_001691785.3 Amanita brunnescens Koide BX004
GAGCTTAGTCCTCTACGTGAGTGCAGTATTGCTCACTGTTGCGATCCTTCTCATGTACGTAATGAAAGTATTGCGATACCCTAAACGACAAAGTCCTCGAATCGGTTCTCGTAAACTTACCCCAGCTAGTCGTCTTGCGTATGGTATGCTGTTTCAAAGTCAGATCTACATCAATTCTTTGTTTAACCAAGTATACGCTAATGCTACGAAGCTTGGCGATAACATTATCAGTACGTGTTCCAACTCAGTTTATCGAGCCTACTGCAACGCAAACAGAGTTGCCTTTCATATAATTCTCAGCAAACCATTCTTACTCATCTGCGTGAACTNGTACTGGATATACAAGCAGTAGTCGGGGGTGCAGAAGTAAACTTCCCTTCTTTCGTGTCTTATTTGCGACAGTGGCTTCCACCTCTATCTTCAATTCATCTGAGATCAACAGCCGTCCTGCATCATCCATCCATCTTGGAACTCCTCAAAGATCACGCAACCACTCTGAAGAGCCTAGCTTTTCATGCCTCTCTGGAAGTCGCATCAATTACGTCCATTTGTTCCAAGTGTTGTCATCTCGAGGAGTTTGCATTGCCTTTCCTCATCCGAGACTTCGTTAGGTCGTCTTCCAGATAAGCTCACTATCCGTTGAACGCCTTTCTAGACGGCTTTCGCAGGGGCATTACGAACTCTAGAATAAGCTGCCGTTATCTCCGGAGCCTGACAAGTGAACAAGTAACACATTTATTGTCCCTTTGCCAAAGTTTACAAAGTGTCACAAGCGATGAAAGATCATGGACGGTGCGCCTGTATCAATATCATCCTCACAACCGTCACCCTCAGTTGTGTACGCCTGATCTTCACCGAGTAAAAACRCGCAATACGGATCGTTGACATAGATTATTGGGTCTTTGACGGCTGGCTCAACTTCCGAGTCCCATCTAGTAGCACCATAGAGGTTACTGCCTCGCGCCATCGTCCGTTTATCTTATGACTATTCTCGGCTTCCCGACTCTCGGATGAAGATGAAACACTACTACTATCGCTTGAATCGGTGACCGAGCAAGTATTCACGACAGTAACGGGCACGAAACCCGTCTTCGAATTTTCGAGTTATACGCTTCCGTGATGTCCGCCGCCGCACCCCAATATATTCGCTCGATCTCGAAATGTTGCCTGAAATACCATAGATTTGTAGTTCAAGATGGCGACTGTGTTGTACTAAGTACAAGATGTTTTCATTTCATGGACTTGTGGTGAATCATCACCACTCAAATGCAAGGATATACAATTGTCAATTTTTACACTGGAGTCGATGGTGGAAAAACGYTCCGAAGTCACTGCAGTCGTCCTGTACTTTGACGTTTACTTCAACCCGTCCGGGCAAGGGTACCAAAGTTCAGGTCATCAAAGAGGGCAAAGCGGCTGTCGCCGAATTTTGACCGGTTGGGGAGAAACCAGCCCCCAAGAGTCGACAAAGTATTGCCAAAGATATCACAAGCTTCAGCACGGGTCCTCAAAGCGTACCAACACTGTTACGCGAGCTCTTCTGGGTGACGRAGGGTAATTTTGGGTTGGTCTGCTCGACCGATTTTGATGTATTATGGCGTGCATACGTTCCATTGTCACATGAGCCCAAGCAGTTCGCGAGAGCTGGATGTTGAAATTCATTATCGAGTACAGAGAGATGACGGAAGCCAGGATAATGTACAGATATTCAGATCCGTTAAGATCGACGTCATACCGTGTTATTGGTTAACAAGTCACTGACAATGCGGTCAATAGCCACCATACGCAGCTTGGAATCGACTCTTGACGTATTCTCCGGCAGCCACGACTTCGTATTTAGCTGGTCTTTTTTCGGAAACACAACTTGGAATCGGCTGCAAAGATGAAAACAAAATATCGTAAAAATAACCGAATGCTTACCTCTAACCTCACATTGTAATCAGTTCCGAAGAATAAGGGGATCGAGTATCGACGAACTCCGCTACGGTTGACGGCACGATGGACCGTAGACTTGAAAACGTCATCTGGAGATTTATTAGAAATGTTTGTTCCATGAGATTCACGACGCAAGCTCACTTGTCCAGCGTGCAAACTGATCACCGAGACTACAGGACCAGCTTCATTCAGCCACATGCATGGGAAGGGCTCGAGAGCGCATACTTTATAACCAGTGTTCCATCGATAGGTGGGGCATTCACCCACTGGCGATCCGTATTAAGGACCTGCAGTGCCTGTATCTCGGGTTCTTGCCATAAGATCGTGAAACACTAAGAAGGGGTTAAGCAGGAAGAACAACAAAGCTATGCTAGACTTGCTTCCCAACTATAACAATGCCAGTCAAGGTATAGATATGCTGAATTAGAAACTCACTCAGTGTGCGCCCCTATTCCTATTACACGGTCATCGATCTGGCCCGTTTGAGGAGGATAATGCAGTACTCCCATTATCGCAGCAGCATGCTTCGTCTACATTAAGATCAGAAGAATAAATCCTAGCGACATTCTGTTCACAGGCCTTGTCTTCGAAGTAATCTTCAGGCAATTCCAGAGCAAGGGCGAAGAGAGGGAACATGAGTCTCCCCAGATAGACGGCTGCATGACTAGTGAACGAATTGAATGTTGTGAGAAGCACGAAAGATTATCCATTAGATGCACGCACTAGTATTTAAGAACGGCTTCGCGGAAATTGGGAGCTTCTGATATGGGCGGCCATGTGTTTGCACCTGACATGGGACCATCGATGTCCTCTCCTCTTGCTCCCTTATCGTCGATTAACTCCTCCCAGCCGAACTGGAAACCTTCATGCAGGTCCCCTGCGTTATCGGGATTGTTGTTGGCGCCTAAAAGACCGGTGTAACCCCTGAAATTTGGAGTTTTCCTTTTGTCGAGCTAAGGATCGTTGAAAAGGACTTCATGGCGTACATCACTAAGTCAATACCTTCATTTTTGACTCAAGAGGAAGAGCGAAGAACTCTTTAATYCCTTCTAGAGCGTTATTGATGATGTTGGCAGGTATATCATGATTCTTTACTACAAGTGTTCAGATGGAACGTGTGACGGGTTAAAAACCTATCGTATACCATAGAAAAACCCGACGTTTATGCAAGCATCCCTTATCTCTTTCGCGAGTGCTCGTCTCAAACTGATATCAGAACTCTTCATGTTCGTCAAGTCGCTGTAGCGTGGTGAATATTGATTTCAATATTTCAAACCTAAGTAACCAACATTACTGGAATCTTGCTGAATGAGATAGACTGAGAGTCCGAGGCTTCCTTTTCCTGCAGTATAGACATACGGTTATAGTCCGCCAGGCGTGACGCGTGGTGCGTGACCGGCGCGTCTTCACCTTTTCAAGGTCCTAACGGCCATGCCGTTCGTTGTCAAACTCAAGAAAGCCAGCGCTTCAGCTGAGTTGACTCAGACTATWCTTGCACGTTTCGATGCACGGCCAAGCTGGGGAGATCTCGCCTCGAAATCGCCGAGGAGTTTAGCATTTCATCGAACAACGTCGGTGTTGTTTTCTTAGACGAAGTCGAGGGCAAACTTACTCTCAAAACGAGCAAGAGCTTCGGTCTTTCTACGAGGTCTTTGATCCATCTTCCGGAAAAATCAAGTTTGTCGTGCAGGATCTGCAGACTCCTGATTGTGAGTCCGCTTCCAATTCATTGTCCCTACTACCTATAATTCATCACTCCTCAATTAGCCCCAAAGACAATCTCTTCTGCTTGGTCAGCGAGTTCCAATCTATCTGGTCTATCCAAGGCCTGTAAGCAATTGGCAGCTAGACTGATAAAAATTGCTCAATAATCGGCTCAGATGATCTCACACTTTTCTGTTGGATTCTCAATGTGTCCAAAAACCCTTTCGCTATCGACATCGGACAAAGCATGACGGTGGATCACCTGAAGACAGCGATCAAGAAGAAGAAGGAACGTACGTTTGAGGTCATCGAGTCCGACGCCCTCGAGCTCTGAGAGGTGAGCGAGATTTTCCCTGTGCGGGTCGATGAGATCTAATTTTCGGGAAGCTATCTCCACCCATTCCTTCTGCTGAAATCGGCATGAAGCTTAGAGATGCCCAAAGCCCGCAGCGGATCCAAGGTTGCGTCAAATTAGACCCTTTTGACGAATTATCGGAACATTTCTCTCTGGCCCCTCCCAAGCACCTCCATATCCTTGTGGAAACCCCGCCTACACGTGAGTATTCTCGTAATTTCTCCGCCTGCCTCTCTAACCCTCTATATTTTGATGCCGGTGAATTTCGATTGTCATTTTGATCCGTTTCTCCGCTGCCACTTCCTATATCTTATCAATGTTTCATGCCGTCTCATTCTCCGGACATGCTCTCGAATGAAGGCAAGCAAATTTTCCAGTTGCATACACTCACTAATTCGCTGACGCAGATGAGCCTCCTCCAACAAAGCGACGGCGTCAAAGTGAAGTAGTAATTGATGTAGTTGAAGAGGGTATACGCATTTGAAATTCAATGCTTATGGGAACTTGCCTGATATATTAATGTGATAGTCTTCAGATGTGATTGCATTCTGGTCTGATCTCTGGGTCGCTAGCAAAAGTCCGATCCGTCAAGAGACTGTTCAACGGGATCCCGATTGTCTTGAAGATGTTGACGTTCCAGCAACGTTCGATGTACTCCACGGATTGCCTGTTTCCTTCACGAAAGGTGGCATCTTGATAAGGAGCGAGTATAAATCCGCAGAGGAGCAGAGGAAGGTATAGAGAGTCATCGACCGGATATGAATGCCGTCGTCATTGTTGGTCATCCAGGTATCGGTAAGTCAGTATCTCTTTACGTGGTAGCCTAAGGCATGACAAAATAGCAGGAAAATCTAGCTTCCTGTTTTATCTGTTGGCTCGTCGCCTTCTTGCTCGAAAGCCAACTATTTTCCAACGGGATGCGAAATCCATCTACTTCTCTGCTACGGGTGTTCGGCGGCTATCCCGTGACACTGTCGACCGATCAGTTAAATCGTCGGAAACTTGGGCTTTGCTCGACGCAAAGCAGGAGGATCAGACTGCTCCAATTTTCTTGATAGATCGCTCCGACCTTTTTCTTGTCATTGCCTCGTCACCGCGTCCATCACACTGGCGAGATGTGGAGCGTTACCGACCTCCTGTCAAGATATGGCTCATGGAACCATTTGGGTTCGAGGAGCTCATTCAAGCGCAAGTATTTCTCAATTTCATGTTGTTATGATGCTCAACGAATATTTTAGCCGTCAACTCCAGCAAATCAAACGCAGCGATACTGTCGTTAGTGAATGTATCCCGAGTCCGTCCGCCAGGTTTCTCATTCATCGAAAAGAGTCGAAATGATGTTCCTTTCATACACAAGATATGAAACGGCAGCTCGAAGAGCTTCCCAGCAGTAGGTCTACTGTGTGGATCAGCTCGGAGTGTTCTGTACAGCTTCCGTGCATTGGAATCGCGCTCGTGCAAGAGGCGAGCTACAGTCTTCGTAATGATGCTCAACGAAGGAGATGAACGGTCTGCGGGCGAAGGACGGACAAGAATAAGCTTTTAATCATCCAAACCAATGACATCCTTTCGGGGGGCCAACATATCTCTAACGGTATCCCAAGCGATGTCTTTCACCCTGCCACGTATATGGTGTTCGTAATAACATGGAATTAAATCGCAGGAGGCATAGCAGTCACGAGCAGATGGGCCATATTCCTGCAGAAACTGCTGGATTGACGATACAATTCAATGGCTAAGTCTGAAGCACAAGCTCGGTACACATCTTTATAGAAATATATTTACCAAGTATTCACGAAGCCCGAAGCATGGATAGTGGATACAAGGTAACGAACATGGGATCTTATCCTTCCGCTGAACGGCGCCATTCAGGCAAATGGCCATAAATCTTGTTAACCCTTGTCACGCTCTTCCAAATGTAAGTGGCAGAGTTTTGCACTTACGAAATAGGATCTCTGCGGTAATCGTTCAGAACGTTGTACCACATACTCGTTTGTATCGTACAAGTGTATGGCAAGGATTTGAAGGTGATGGTTCTATGCCAAGACGATTCACATCTTTGGGTGACCCAGATCAGAGGCATGACCACAGAGACGGGAGAGTTGAAGCTTTGGTTTGGCTTGGAAAGGTGGTCAGCCTGATCGATGAGCGCCGACGCGTACAATACTTGGCTTCTTGAACTCCGGCTTGACATCCTTGGCAGAATCTGAACAATAAGTTAGTGGCTCGATGTGCATGACAATAACAACGAAAGCGCGTCTCGTGAACAGTTAACTTGAGTTGCTAAACAATGTGTTGTCAAGATCTGCGGGACGACGAAACAAGATGCTTTGAGTGCTCTACCACTGGACCATATCACTTCAAGTGGGGCCCTGCTAATGACACTTCAACACAAGTGCATAAAGTAAGAAGTCCACGATATGAAAGACGCGATCTAAAAAATATTTATTCAGAACACAATCGGCAAACTCGTAGTGCATGACAACATAGACACCAGCCATTCATCCACTGTGTTCCGACCAGGAAAGCACACATGTCCGCAACCCGTAGGACACGGATATCCAACCATCCTCGACAAAGGTCCGTTATCTCCTAATCTATTCTCTTCATCTGCACCCGACAGCTTGACTAACCGATGGTCTTGGTAGAACCGTCGATGACACTTCTCGTGTGCGCCGTGTTTACAAACTGGGCATAAAAAAAGAAGCGTGCGGAGGGGGAGGCGACTGGGCAAAAGATCACATGAATGACATTGCGGTAGAAGACCTTTGCGGAAAACTGACCAAATAGCACATGAAATGTTGTTTTTGCAGGTCAAGCAATGTGAATAGCAAGAATTTGCACTCGTTTCGGTGAGTAGACTTCCAGTAGATTTAAGTAAAGGTTTGTAGCACTTGACGCAAGAAGTGGGGATGATTGTATGGACCTTGTTAATGCATCAGACTGGTGTTAGCTGTGGGACTGGAAACTCTCACCATGGTAGAATCCTGAATATCGTTCAGTTGACAGTGCTTGCGTATATAGGCTGAGCAAGGGAACATCCGGCATCGATCAAGCATGTCTTTGCGAGGTGATCCATTGTGAGAAGACTGCAATGTTCAAGGTACTTACCAATATAAGCGTCAACGAATATAGTACTTCTTTTGACACCGACTCTTAGCTCCRTCCGAGCAATAATAACGAGCATTGCACAAGTCTGAACATCTCCCTGTAGAGCATGACTGCATTAGCTTGTCTCAATTCGACACATTGAATGGTATACCTGTTCGGCAAGAACCTCTAGCGCTTGTCGAAGTGCTTTCCAGCCAATATCTTTGAATCGTTTCTCTTCTGTTTGCACTAGCTCGATTCTGCGCTCGGTGAAATGCTCAAGATTCGGTGCGACATCAGGCTGGACATTTTCAACTGCAACCGCCGGGGCCATTTCCCGCGAGGTCAGATCGCGAATCGTTTCTTCTGCCTTCAACCCTCCGTCCCCATCTACATGAGTAACATCGCCCGCGACAACTGTGCGAATGCTGCTAGCCGAGTCCTGACGGCTAAGCATTGGCCCCAGAGTAGACGCAGCAAGAGAGGCAACAGTCGAGCTCCTGCTTCTTGATTTGTATCGCCCTGAAACTTTCCTACTGCTGGACTGCCTTCTTAACGACGCAATTGGGCCATCTGAATCTGAATCAGTCGATTGGGGTGATGCTGACGTCGCTTCATCATCGTTCAAATCTCCGTCCTCGTCCGTCTTTTGATGCCTCCCAAGCATTTTGGACAAGGGACTAGGCGCGGCAATCCTTTGTTGTGATAACAGTGGTGCCATCAAGGAAGGACGCAGGTTTACTTCCTCATCACTCCAGTTCCCGGCGGTACCCGCGCTGCCAACGTCGCTGTCATTTCCGGAGGATGAATCTGAATCATCCAAGGCACCCTCTCCAACGAGGCGAGTGGATTGAGTTTTACTATCTTTGTCAGCCACCGGACTAACGGAGCTACTTCCGACCATCGACGGTCGGCGATAGGTGGACGGTCGCCTTCCCGATGAAGATTGATCCACAGCGGGGCGCTGCCCGAGGAAGGAAGGTCTGCGTGGTGTTGCAGGAGGCAAGTGAGTAAGCCCGTGGCGAGGCGACGATGAAGCGGAAGAAGCTGGTGTTAAGTGGCGTGATGCAGATCGAGATGAAGTGCGTTTTGGAAGGTACTTGGAACTTTCAGCGCTTCCGATGGAACCACGTCCCGGACTGGTTTTATGGGTTGGGCCACCTTCCAGCGGCCTCCCACCAGCTAGAGAGAAGTAAGATTGTGTGAGTCGAGTGCTGGCAGCCGCGGGTGTAGGTAAAGGATGAGTGAACAATTCTTGTGCGCTGGTTACTTGCGGCAGGGTCGGTGGGGATGGGGGTAGGACGTCCTCTAAACAGGCAGCTAGAAGCGACCATAACTGTGCCGTATCTTGCTTCCCAACTTCTATTGCTGCCTGTAGCTCATCTCCGTAAACGAGGCCATCAGAACCTAATGAAACCCACCTGTGCGTTCTGAACGCAAATCGTATTTCGGCTCTCACCAGTTAAAACATATTTCTTCGCAAGCTGTTTAAATGATTCGAGGTCCACCRCCGTATGCGGCAATATCTGCGTAACGATATTTTGTAGCTGTGGCTGTGTCTGAGGATCGCCTAGTGCTTTGGTTTGGATTCGCAGCTTCTCTGCCGAGGGCTTTAACTCTGGACGACTGCTAAACCGTAAGTCACGATTCAGYGTAATAGAGTTAGGCTGCGTACATGTCGTCATATGGTACTTCATGCCGATGTCTACGATCCGAGACGAGAGTGAGGGTTCCTGACACCTCCCATGTCAACGCTACTCTCGGCACGCTAGCAATTGGTTTTGAAGCATCCCTCAAATCAAACTGGGAGAATGTGCCAGATGATTGAAGCGCCCAGATTGCATGTGAATCGGAAAAGTCAACATCTGCATGCATGTCAAGTGTATTAAAACCCGGACGAGGAGAGTGCGAACCTGTTAGACTGCCATCGGTTCCTGATCCGCGGATGGACCACTTGGCCGCCCATCCTCTTCTAACATCCCAGATTTCAATTGTATCATCGACAGTCGGAACTGACGCAATGCCTTTATTCTCCATGGACGACGTAGCTGGATGATGTGATTCTGTATCTGTACAAACACCCAGGACATCCAAAGCATTAGTACTTGCAGAACGGGAAAGAAAGGGAGGGGTCGTGGATAGCTTGGAGACATCTGTTTTGGCAGCGGGTGGTGCAAACTCAGGATTGGAAATGACGGCGATTTCACACTCGTATCCCGGTCGCCATAGAACATGTCGTACAGGGTATCGTGGATGGAGGATATAAGTCGGCTTGGCCGGTATATGGGAACTGAAGCCTGGTACACTTAGATCCCATACCTGTGCGGGGTGAATAGGCGAGAGGCTCCGATGAATCCGTTCACCTTAACACAGCGATCAAGTCCTCCGCTGGCGAACCATCCCATCCCATTGTCGCCTGTGTCAGAGCCGCTGACTCCCGGCGACTCACGCCACGATAGAGAAGTGACAGGTGTTGTATGTGCGACCAGAAGCCTGTCCAGTAATCCCCGCTGGCCCATTTTGAGGTCCCATCTAGCATGTTGGTGTTGAGACAGGTTTAGATTACAACGAAGATAGATTACCTGTATATGCTGCCATTGTCGAGACCAACAATAGCCTGAAGAGGCTGCCATAAGCTTGGCGAGAATGCGACACTGCGCACGGATGCTGGGTGGTGTACGCGCATGAGGGATCTTGACATATCTCGTAGATCCTATTCCTTGTTTCAATATGCAGAGAAGCGAGTTGAGGTACCATACCCATATTCGCAGATCACCATCTGCAGAGCCGGTAACACAGTAATGATGCGCCGAGTAAGAGATGGCTAATTGGTTTATCGATCGAAGATGGTCTTTTGTTCGTCGTTCTGAACTGAACATAAGTAAAAGCTAGGTGCGAATTGACGAGACAGACCCAGTTTGGCAGACCCAGCTCTACCAATATCCCACATGAGGAGTTCGCCATTCCGGGCGCTGGTGAATATCTTGTTATTGAACTCTGCTCTTCCGTCAGTTGTCTGGAAGCGGAAACGAAACGAGAAAAAAGCGTACGTCCATGTCCCCAGGCTATTCCAGTTGCTGCGCTCTCGACCTTGAGTCCGCTACCTTCCCAGAGATTGCGCGTCGCCTCAATTCTATGCCCCCCTTTGCCCAAGGAAGACCTGTATTCTGGGCTGGTCGAGAGTGTGCCATCAGAAATTCGTAGTATTCTCAAAGCTAAGGTGACGTTGAACTACGTGTCACGATACGTAGGTGTATGCGCACATTCCTTCCCTGCGACGGCACACCGAATGCCGTCCTCACTCTTGGCTATACATCCTCCTCCTGGCGATACGAGGCGTGGATAACGCACGTATCTGAATGGTCCCTGGTATCCATGCGACCTAGAATCAGAATAAAAGTCAAGGAGGTTTATTGCATATGGAAATTGCGAAGGTGGCAGCGCTGCCATTGATATTGAGAACCAGAATGAAATCTGTGTTTGCTTTGGAACCTTATGCCAAATAATGGCAATCACTAAATCTAGCCAGACTCCAGAGGGCCGACAGGCTCTTCGATCCACTAGCACATTCCGGTTAGCGTTGTGCGCTCAATGCAAACGGGAAATTATGCAGGGCGTACCTACATAATCCGTGCAGCACGGGGGTACGGCGAAGATGCAGGAAGTGGATGCCATACTTGGGGTCACACACGTGTCGTCGCAGCTTGTCTTGCACCATGGCCTCGATCGCAAAGTAAGAGTTACTGATTCAACGCAATCAGAAACTGAATCCTCTCTTAGGTCACTTACTTCTTGCGTCTTCTGCAGAATCATCAAAGGTATTTTGCATGTAGCCGAACTGTATCTGTGGTTTAGACGACTGTTACAGGCGAAGTTCCTAGTTTCAAGTTGATTGAGACAGAATTTTCGTACGTACACTGTCTCATACCGCATGCTCTCACATAATGACTGTCAGTTACTCTTTCCTCGATATTGGACCTTTGTCTCGCGGACATGCACTTGTGATCCCAAAATGTTTGTATCGCAAGTCTACTACTCTCGRCATCATTCAAGTTTTGAATGATTTCTAGATCATGCCGAGAAACTACACGAATTACCTGAAGAACACCTTTCTGATATGATGCCAATCGCCAAGAAGATCGCCGTCGCACAGGGCTTAGAGAATTATAATATTCTCCAAAACAACGGCAAGATCGCGCATCAAGTAATGAAATTGCCTGCATTTATATATTCTACTAACACAAAGTAGGTTGTTCCACATGTCCATTTCCATGTGATCCCGAAACCGACCAAGAGTGACGATGCGGGACTTGTTATCGGGTGGCCAACTCAGCCGGCTAATACGGACGAATTGAAGGCGCTTCAAGCTGAGCTGCTAGGCAAATTGTAGTCRCCCATAGGCAACCGTGAACTCGTGTCTGTTTTGAACTTGATTGACCAATCAGAGTCAACTTTTGAGTCCCTTTGACTATCCTTACCTTTCGGATGAAGATGAAGGACTACCGTCGCTAGAATTGGTACAACGACAATAACGGGTACAAAGACTCGAAGCTACAAGCTTCCTTGATGTCATCTGCACTCCTTAAGACCTTTCCTCGACACGAGGATATATTGCGAGATCACGAGGCTTTCACATTACATAAAAGCCATCCGTATTAGTTCCCTTACACTATGTTCCACACTGCCAGAGACGGTCACTCACTGGCAAGTACTCCATCCTAGAATTTCCGACAAACTTGGTACCTTCATATGGTTTCAGCCGACAATCTGAACCGGGACGTGCTCGAGCTCGTCTTCGCTCACATGAATGCGGACGATCTCTGCTACGTGACTCTTGTCAGTCGCTCGTTCCTTGCGGCGGCCGCACCGCGACTATATCGTACACTATTTATCCGCAGGAAACAAGCAATACAGTTTCCAGTACGGCCCCACAGCTACTACGTTGCGTCTGACATCTGATGATTTAAGTTCGCCTCACCCTTTGCAACTATTCTTGCGCATCCTTCATACTCTGTTCATGTCCATGCTATTGGTGAGAAATGAGACGCCGGTTAGTCTATGTCTCCAGTCCCGCTTACCACGAAGTAGACATATGGTCCATTCCCGTTATCAAGTCAATCCCCCATCCAGAGTTTACGAGGCAATTCGCAGAAGCCGTCAAGCTGTGCAAGAATCTGAAGTCATTCACGTGTATGGCAGGTTCCCTCTGCTTTCTCCCTTACCTTGAGGACAAAGCGGGTTTGAGCGAACTGAGAGCAGTTGCACGATKGTCCGACGAGCAGGCGACACGTTTGACAAACTTCAATGTAATACGAAGCTTGTCTCTCTTCCAGGGCAGTTGGAATGTCATGAATATGTTGCCCGGGTGGTCGAGAAGCATTCAAGGGACGCTAACGAGCTTAGTCCTTTATGTGAGTGCGGTATTGCTCGTCATCGGAGTACTTCTCATGTACGCAACGAAAGATGTGCGATAGCCTAAACTATACTGTCCTCGAATCAGTTCTTGCAAATTCACCCCAGCTAGCCGTATTGCATGTCGTGCGCTGTCCAAAAGTTAATTCGACATCCATCCTTCGTTTGTCTAATTACACGCCCATGTTACGAAGCCTAGCAATGACATTCCTAGTACGTAATCGACTGAGTCAATCTTTCAAGCTCACTTCAATGCAAGCAGAGCTCACTTTCACATACGCCTCAGCCAATCGTCCTTGTCCACCTGCACAAACTTACACTGGATCTACCAGCTAATGATGCGAGAGCRGGAAGCCTCGCCCCCTTTGTGTCCTATTTACGCAAGTGGCTTCCGCCTTTATCTTCAATTCATCTGAGGTCGGAAGCCACCATACCATGTACACCTATCCTTGAACTTCTTGAAGATCAYGCGTCTACTCTGAATGAGCTATCTTTCCATTGCCCGCTGGATGTCACGTCCGCTATCACTATATGTTCTAGCTGTCGCAATCTTGAAGAGCTTTCGATACCTTTCCCTATCCGAAAATTTGTTAGGTCATCTCTCGGACTCGCTACCYAGCTTCTCAACACTTTTCCTAGGCGGATTTCGCGACTGAAATACAACGTCTGAAATACTTACATACTCTGAATGATACAAGATATTTATCGGAGCCTGGGCTACATGCTACAAGAGACCAAGTCACGCATTTATTGTCAAGTTGCCGCAGATTACAACACATCGTCAGTGGTAAAAGGGAATGGACAGTRCGTGCGCTATTCTTATCCCTGACACATCTGCCATTCTGCAAAGGGCTATATCGATGCTCAAGGCAATCTGGAAATCAAACTTCGAACACTTCAATCGGGGCAAGTTCATTGGCTCGTTCCTACGAGATAATAGTCGTTATATCACCC
Organism: Amanita brunnescens Koide BX004; assembly: GCA_001691785.3. Lineage (NCBI taxonomy): Eukaryota > Fungi > Basidiomycota > Agaricomycetes > Agaricales > Amanitaceae > Amanita > Amanita brunnescens. Next base: position 13,451 of record JNHV02000471.1, read on the forward strand.
CCACGTTGCGTGCATGGGCGGTTTGACGTTGTCCATGTGTTTAATTATCGTCGTATTCGTTATTCGGACGTGCGTTGATCTAAGGATTGTTACATCCCTACAAGGTCCGTATGGATTGTTGGTATTCGTGGCATGCCGGGGAACCGACCCAGTATCCGACCCAGGCCTGAACAAATGTACCGTTCTATCCTCGACAATCCCCGACATGGTGGGTAAGACTGCAGATACTTAGCCCACTGATTTATCTGTGGCTTCTATTCCAACTTCAGTCCATGCCTTGTAGCCCCACGAGTGGTCGTTGGCACTTTATGATTTCTAGCAATGAAACGCATTTCCATGGCTCTCATTTTCGAGTCGGAGATGAAGCAATATCCAGCTTAAAAGCATATAATGGTAACGAGCGCCGCGGACCAGAAGGTAGCGTTGCGGAAGAACAGCGCTTGACTCTTAAGCTTCATCTACGGCTGTTTACTTGAATTCAATGACAGATATTCAAAAAGTCTTCCAAGAGCCTCAAGAYGTTTGCTTGATCCTTTCCTCATCGGTTTGACTCCTTGCAGAAGTTGAACAATTCAACTGAAGATGCGGTGCTGTCCATTCTTCCAGTTGACATGCGGGTGCAAGCGCGCATTAGCGCTARACCATAGTTTCAAAGTTCAAAACGTGTTGTACCTCATTGAAGTTCCATTTTAATTACGGCGCGGAATGATAGGCTTGGCCGGGGGCTGTGCTCAAATGTCAGGAGTTCGAACTTCGCTCTTACCGATTCCCCCACTGTAAATTTGCTGTGAGAATGCCTCACTATTCCCTGACCGATCTGTCGCTGACTCAAGGATCAATCAATTCTTTCTGTCCAATGCTGAATGACCAGTTTCAAACTCGGTGCTGATGTGCTGACAAATGATGTACATTCATCCTGTTCACATGCGAAAGCCACGCGTTTGCCACACGCCACGCTAGCTGCCTTGAGGACATTCTATACCCGCAGATTGCAAAATGGAGTATTCCATGGCATATTCCAATCCATGAGGCAGTACATAAGACRAGCGTCCGATGCGGTCGAGTCAATTTTACAATGTCTTCCTCCCGTGCATCCCGCGAGCACGGTTCACTCTACCTACCTCAGTATGGCTTTGGCCCTACCCTGGACTTCGCTGATCTCGTAGGATGCAATCAATTCCTTTTCCGTGTTTACACACCGAAGGAGCGCTCTCCTTTTTTCGATGATACCGAACCATTCTTTATCGCCCCAAAATTTGACGAAAGATACCGGAACGTCACTCCCGGAGGGTTGAAGGACTGGGAACTCGATGGGAGAGCAGCTGTAGCTAATGCTACCTATCAAGATGTGGCGACGCATATGGCTTGGACGACGAGATCGTCCTCGCCTTACATCTCCACCTCCTTCAGCCCCATCTGGTCTATCTGGGAAGCGGTTCGCCGGTACCATAATGGAGTCAAACAAGACGTCGAAATTGCGATTATCGATGCCCATGCCGTCTCAGATAGAGCTATCACCTCGGCATCCTTGTTAAGTAGAGCGTCCTCTCAAGAGTAAGGGTTCCAGACTTCTATTCGGCTAAGTTTACTCAGAACATTCCAGACGTCACGAATCACATTGGAAGTGGTTTCGCTTCTCTCAAGAGTCACAAGCAGTTCTCATCCACGGTGCTATTCCGGGCACGGCTATTCTTGCATCCGTACCGCTAGCTAATCTGCTCGGAAAACTACCGTCCTATTTTTTCAAACCATGCGTGAACGATAGCAACCCTTTTCACAATCTAGTCTGGGACCACACTGAACGAAAACCCAATTTTCGCYTGTTTTGCCGCGACATGTCCAGCCGATTCCTTCGGCTCACTGCTGAGGATCGGTTGAAAGACGCGACTACAGGGTCCGTGGAGTTAGCAATTGAATGCTTGCGGCCATGGTTCCATCGAACAGTCGTGGGCAACCCCGAGTTGGCAACCTTAAAACTATGTACTTTGGCTTATATCATCGCCCAGTGGCCTAGCCAATGGTGGATACTGGAGCATCCAAAGATATGGGACCTGTCGTCCGGCATGGTCGATGCTATCGCCGGTGAATTACATGAGAAAGGAAAGGCTAAGGACACTGTCCATCTGCAAGAAACGGTAGACGAACTCGAGCACAGTTTGTCTGAGTACGAAGACCGATTGCGGTATGCGCAATATCAGGCTGTCAAATATCACAGGATCGCTTCCTCTCTGAGGGAGAAGAGGACGGAAAAGAACCCAGGAACACCACGACGCTCTGAGATCATCGCTTGTCTTCCAACGCCTGATGCCTCCCCCGACAGGCGTGTGGTCGAAAGCACACGGAATCCAGCGCCG
>JNHV02000472.1:0-15857 GCA_001691785.3 Amanita brunnescens Koide BX004
GACCCTACATGCTCTCGCAAGCTTCTCGGCATCTTCCATTGCTCTGGCTGTAAGTAGCGTCCCGTCTAGTTCGGGCGCATCAAACCGTGCCGCCGGGAAAAGATCTTGTAGATAAATGTTCAGAAAAGGAGAAATGTATGTGGGGTGCGCGATCATGTGCCGGAGGGGGGTAGAAATGTTGCCGGAAGAGGTCGTGCAAGCGGCGAATCCATGTTGGTGGCAGTGGTAGTTGATGCTTGTAGTCGGTTAGGTGCGGGATTCATGCGCAAATCGGGAGGGTCAGGATGATGGGAAGGAAGAGGGACTGAAGAAAGGAATGGTGATACTGAGTGGGGCCGCGGCGGAGTCTGTCCTCGGTACGTAGAATTAGCAGGTACACAATGGTGGTCAGGTAGAAAGGGATTGGTATATGATTTGGGGGCATTGGGCGGACTGTGAGCCGTTTGTTGATGGGGTGTTTGAGGACGAGGAAAGGGATGCAGAGGTAGACTGCATGAAGCTGCTAGAGGCGTGGAGGGAATTGAGTGCGGATGGAGAGGTGGAGAATTTGGCTGAGTGGCGAAAGGATTTGAAGTAATATTCGAACTGGTGGAGTTTGAACGTAAGGCTTGCTTGATTTTGGGTTGTCTGCAAGTGATGTTGGTGCTCATTGCAAATTTGTCAAGCTGTATCACGTTTTGAGCAGAATATATCACAAGGTAGAGATTGACGGGTCTATCTCGGAGATCGGCAAGTCCCAAGTTTCTTCTTCGTCTCCATCATTTTCCCGTAGTCTGGTTTCTAGCCACCCATCTCCCGCCGTCTTAAGTAAGGCAATACGACCTTCTGTCAAGACGCGTACAAGCGCGCGCTGGGACATATCGGTGGCATATTCAAGGCCTATGACCACCAATGCAGTAGGAATATGCGGACGATCTGTAGTCTCAGTACCCGGAGGTATGCGGGCTTTGTGTTTCGACTTGGAATGCTGCGAGGATACGTAGTGTCGTGTGTGCGCAATCAGCGCACGACGATGTGAATGGGAGGAGCTGGACAAAGTGGAGTCAAGATGCAAAGTATGGCGTATGGATACCGGTGAATCTGGTGGAATGATATTATCTGTAAATGGATCCGTGAAGCCTGCAGGCCCAGAAGGCCATCTTTGGGCTTGCTTCCTGTTAAAATGCCCGCCTGGACTGCGATGATAGGCCAATTGGGATATCGAACCACATGAGGATGCCCTCTCGTCGTATGACGCCTCAGCGGAGGACGAGGGAGAAAGGAAGAGTGAGCGCAAAAAAGTGGCGGAATTGACTGCGCTGTTGTCTTCGGACTTTGGGTTTACAGGTCTGATCTTGATTCTTTAGGCGGTTGCGAGATTGAACGCGGTCGAAAGCGTCTGTCTAGTTGTTACTTGCAATGAAAACATAGTATTCAAGTTAGACTCACCCATTCCGCAGTCCGAGCGATAATGCCAATCTCTTCCGGATCTGTGGCTTTGAGAATCAGGTGTTTTCAGTGTCCGGCGGCAAGGACGAGTAAGATGGATTGAAAAATGACCGCGTCGAGCGGTATGAGATGCAGAGAGACGCTGTTGAGTTGCGCCAGGAGCGTCAACAGAAATGCCCACATTCCGAGCAATTGTGTCGCTCAGATGTTCAAATTCGACCTTGATCTGGGCAGTCTCTCCATMCACATGTCAGACAACAAGCACGTACCAGCTCCCAACAACTTCAATCCATCTTCAGAGATTCATATTTCCCAGCTGATGCGTATCTTCTTGRCTGCCACTTCGGTCCTCCCTTATCAGCATTACATAACAGGAAATGTGCAGTTGGCTTACTAAGCTGCTTCCGAATGAGAAATGTCGGACATTCATACTAGTCGCCTGTGCGTTCAGATAATAAACTCCCAGTTTGGTCCCTTAACAGCTGTAAGCATTGTCTTTTGGATTGTTAACGTTAGATGACCTGTCCTCAGGCAGTAGCTTCCGTACTCCTTACMCGTGGCCGCTTGTCATTTAGCCAGCTAGTTCGATTCTCTTCACTCAAGCCAGGGATYGTTAGGGCAGCGATCTTAGTGCTGGTCCAGCATAATGTTCTCTGGCATGCTCAAACTGAAGATGAGGGAGAAGTCGTTGAAATGAATGTTGAAGAGTGTCTCATGAGGCTCAGGTTCGGGAAATTTATCTGGTGGACTACTCAGATATTTGGGGAAGCGGTATGGTTATTATCCTTTTACGAAAAGTCGTTAGGCAACTTCAAATCAGGCCGCTGAAATCGTACAACTGATTCTAGACCATGGCAAACTTCGACCACCAGACATCTTTGCAGCGTTGTCCACTGGTGGTCTAAAAGGTGATTTAACCATGTAGGCAGGCCGTATATTCTAGGAGTTGACGTGGTACTAGGAGCATCCGTGTACCAGCAGGCACTCCATAAGCTAGTTGCTGGTGCATACCTCAAACCATCCACCGTCCTCTCCCATATATCCCCTCGGGACAAACAAATAAAATATGAAGCGGAGGAGAGGTCTAAAATTTCCGGAATACCGACCGCCAAAGAGCTCCGTGAAGCCAAGGAGCTGGCAGGCGCCCGATTAAAACGCGAAGAGGAGGCAGAGACAGTTGGTATGGTAAGAAGGACATACCATGCAAGCTTATTCATGCATAAACATTTGCTTCTTAGAAGAGAAAAGCCCAAGATCAACCTGGTCATCGCCCTTCAAAAGTACTGCATTCATTTCGATATAAGCTTTCCTAACTCACGCTACGCGTGCAGAAAAAATCACAGGAAGAGGAACAAGTTGATGTGAGTTGGTCGTACATACCGTTTTTCGACGCTCACGATAGTAGGAAAACGTTTACTTCTGTCTAAACTATGAAAAATACAATGTGCATATACGCAATGGCGTTGGTGTCTTGTTCTCTTCCATGATCACACATTAAACAATATTTAGCTTATCGTCCAAGCAGCGAGAGAACGTTATAACGGCGGCGCAGCTCGAGTGATGGAAGCCTTGCTGAAAGTCACCGAAGCGAATCAAAAGAAATTGACGGATATCCGAACGGGCAAGTATCATGCCATGACAAGTTAAGTACGAACATCTAATATTGTATTACAGAGCCTGTTTCCATCGCAAGTATTGTCATGCAACTTAACGACGAGGATGACTTAGCATCGGGTCTCGTTCTGCCGGCAAATGTCAGAAAGCCCTCTACTGCCACTTGCGTCAAAGATTATCTCGGCTGGCTTTCGTCCGCCGACAATCCTTCACCTGCCGGAAAAGCCGTCGTGTTCACGTCATTCCTTAATTCGAGAGTGCAAGTGGAATTTGGAGTGATTTGCAGGCGGTTTCGACAACATGTGCTGGAGGCAGTGGCGCTTGAAAAGCACGGAACTGCTGGCGTACGCATTGTGAGACTCCTCCTTGAAACAGGTAAAATGGACGAGAAACAAGTGCGTCATTCTATATCACATTGGACTGCAAGTAGTTGAGTGTTGTCTAGATATCAAAGATTGTCATGATGGCACCAAAGGACGTACGACCCTTGCTAATGGCACTTTCTACAGATTCTCTCATTAGCATGCAAGAAGTTCCGAAAAGTGCTGACCGTAATCCAACACGGACCATCTACCTTTGGTTAGTTTTATTACCCTCTGGAAAACAAAGCGTACCTGAAACCTTTCGATGCAGGTATGTTGATTTACAGAAAGCATATTCTATGCTACTCGTCGACATGTACAAGACCCTTTACAATATCAGCTTGCGGCGGCAGAGCGAGTGTGAAGTACCTGAAATCAAGGCTGTGCTAGAAAAGCGGGAACGGATTGACGTGAGCCAAGATGAGACACTGTTAAGTAGGCTGGAGAGAGAATTGCTCAGAGGGTGGGAAGAAAAGCAGGAGAGGCTGTGTGTTCTTGAGATGCGGGTAGAGGAGAGTGCTTTCATACTACGAGATCTAGGCGTATTCGGAAATGACGACGATTAGAGTAAGCTTGGCTTCTTAACTCCTTACACCCACATGTCAAAGTCCAGCGTTTTGTCAACTCCATCGGCATCAGTATACGTCGACTATGACCTTACAACTGTACCTCAACGACCAGAGGGGGGGTGGACGCGCTTTGTCTGCATTTCCGACACCCATTCAAGAATATTTCARATTCCTGCGGGGGATATTCTGCTTCATGCAGGTGACCTCACCAGTTGGGGATACCCTCGCCAAGTCAAGGATACACTTGACTGGTTATCCTCCCTCGAACACCCCATAAAAATGTAATTAATTACTTCTGTATCAGCGATATACAAGTGACTCGGATATAGCATTGTCGCAGGAAACCACGATGTGAGTATTCAAGTGCTGAACGATGGTGCTTGGTTAAATCCCACATGTGAAGCTGTGCCTCGATGGCAATTTGTCTGAGAATAGTCTTAATACTTCAAAGCAGGTGAGCAGACTGTCAGGAGCGATAAAATCCTCAATAGTCCTCCTTGCAATCAGGACCAATACATGCAAGAATTTCGTTCTGCTATCAGGGGTCAATGCTATCGACACGCAAATCTGTACTATCTCGAACATGAGATGATGAAGTTTAATTCGAGTGCCGGGAAGACTTGGCACGTTTATGGATCACCAGTGAGGCCGGACTAGTAACYGGACGAGAAAGGCATGCTGACTTGTATCATGTAGTCAGCCCCAAGGTATGCTGAAGGTGCTTTCCAATATGCAACCGTGGCAGAAGCAAATGGTACGCGTGTTTTTATGAGATCTATAATGCTCGTGGAACAAGCAGGTTAGCCATATACCAAAAGATTCCTGATGACACCGAGATTCTTATCACCCACACGCCTCCAAACGGGATACTCGACAAGACTCGGCGTGGAAAGCATGCCGGTTGTGAGCAGTTGGCAGAAAGGCTGAATTCATTGAAGTCTTGTCGATTACACATCTTTGGGTGAGATTCTGAGTCACCACGGAGACACGGCCTGACATGCACCGTAGACATATACACGAAGGGGCAGGCGCCATCATTCTGCCTGATGGGAGAGTAGCGGTCAACGCGGCACTGGCATGGAAAGGACGACCAATTATTGTAGATCTGAAGGACGTGCCGGCCGACTAATTGAGTAGTTTAGAACTCCGACTCATAGACAGTCACAGCGCGTCGCAATTTGGACGCGCCTATAACTTTCCATCTAACGCCCACCACCACCCAGCTTGTCATGCTAGTTGAACTCAGTAGGGCCCTTTTTCACGCGCGTGTCAAGAAAATATATGATAGTTGGACTGTGCGTACATTTTCAGCTCCGGCCAAATTCCTTTTCGTAGACGTCATTCGATTTCACAGAATGCGAGCAAAAACGACGAGTACAGCTCAATAGCAGATGCGGATGCGTTACTCTTGATTGCTGGTGATCCTGCTGCTGAAGACGAGCCAATGCGCAAAGGGACATGTTTTCAGGTCAGTCTTCTCTCCTGGAAATATACTGAATGACTCAGCTTCAATATGCAGCAATGGTTACTTGGCTATGAGTTTCCGTCGACTTTCTTTCTGTTCCAGAAAACCAGAATATCAATTCTCTGTTCTGCCTCAAAAGGTGCGCGGTCTCTTATTTCGTCATCATCCCCGTTAAGTTGTTGTAGCCAAAATACTAGGGCAAATTGAGGATCCTAGCGGTGGAATTCCTATCGAAATAYTTGCCCAAGCAAAAGGCAAAGAACCTTCGAACGATGCAATGCCCAAATTCCTCGCCGCCTACATATCCAAGACTCGCGTCGGTGCTCTTACGAAGGAGTCACATGCTGGAAAATTGGTCTCAGAATGGGATAAACTTGTTGCAGAGTCCCCCAATAAACCTGAACTTGTCGACATGGCGCCAGCAGCATCGGCTTTCATGGCCGTAAAAGACGAGGAAGAACTGGTCCGTGCCACTGATTTACACGTCCTCAGCAAAGCTGACTTCGGGGTAGAAAGCTGCGCAAATTGCTTCAAATCTCACATCAACCTTGCTCAAATACCATGTATCTCCGAAACTTGAATCTATCCTAGACAGGGAAGCGAAAGTAGCGCACGACGCCTTTTCTGCTCAAATAGAGGCCCGATTGGGGTCCGGAGAGGGGAGTTCGGCTAGGGGGCCAGACATGAAAGTATGGGACAAGGGAAAAGGTTTACAAGACGTGAGCTCGTTGTTTTTAGCCTGCTTTTATCACTTATTCTTCTGTTAGGTGGACTGGCAAACGGTGGAATTTTGCTATCCACCCATTATCATTTCCAAATCTAGTAAAACGGGCTATGATCTGCGTTACACTGCACAGCCGACGGACGACAGTATCGCTCATAAAGGGGTGCTTCTCGTAGCTTTTGGCCTTCGATATAAGTCCTATTCTGCTAATGTTGGGCGGACTTTCATTGTCGATCCAAATCCTGTGAGTAATGAGTGCCGTTGTTATTCGAGTGCTAAAATATCCTAGGCACAAGAAAAACAGTACAACCTGCTGTTTTCGCTGCAAACTGCGCTACTTTCTTTTATTCATGATGGGGTGTCCGCTCGCGATATCTACCAGTTTGCGCTCAATTACATCAAGGAGAGGCAACCAGAACTGGAAAAGCATTTAGTGAAAAACATTGGTTTTGCTGTATGTCTCGGCATCTATTCCGCTGCGACCAACCAGTAATTTTGTACAGATGGGTATTGAGTTCCGAGATTCGACCTATCTGTTATCAACCAAAAATTCTCGTCTTGTTAGGAAAGATATGATATTCAATCTTGGACTAGGTTTCACAGATCTGGAAGATGATCAAGGCCAAAGGTACGTTCTACATTGAAGAAAATTCGATGACGATATTCATAAATTCAAGATATGCTCTTCATCTTGTCGATACTATCAAAGTGGATGCCGAAAGTTCAACATTATTGACAGAACCTATGCGCACCACTAGGGATACACTGTTCTTCCTCAACCCTGAGGAAGATGAGGAAGAAAAGAAACCGAAGAGGAAGTCACACGCAAATGGCTCACCTCCGAAGCAAAAGACCGTYGCTGGTAAAGTATTACGGAATCAAGGCCGCCGAGCTGCACAGGACGAAGTTCACCTGACGGCAACAGCCAAACTAGCAGAGCATCAGAGAGAGCTTCATGAGAAATTGCAGACGGAAGGCCTACAAAAGTATTCTGAGGATGGTGTTGGTACTAGTGGCAAAGAAGGGAAGGGTTGGAAGAAATTTCAAAGCTATAAAGGCGAAGCCGGCCTGCCTGCAGAGGCTGAGAAACTTCGAGTATGTGTTTGCCGGTCGTACTCTCTGAACCTCAACTAAGACGCGATGTAGATTCTCGTTGATCGTAAGGCACAAACTGTCATTTTGCCAATTCAGGGATTCGCTGTACCCTTCCACATCAATACTATAAAAAACGCCAGTAAAAATGACGAAGGTGAATATACCTACCTTCGGATTAACTTTCAGACCCCTGGCCAACTTACTGGCAAGAAAGAGGATACCGTAAGTCTCTACGTCAAGAAAAAGACTAGCTTCTGATTCGGGRCTTGTATGCAGCCATTCGAGGACCCAGACGCCACGTTCATCCGATCCGTGTCTTATCGTTCGCCAGATGCCCATAGATTTGATAATATATGTAAACAAATCACGGATTTGAAAAAAGAAGCGAACAAACGAGAACAGCAGAGAAAGGAGATGGCTGACGTCATAGAGCAGGACAATCTTGTCGAGATTAAAGGACGAAGGCCCCATAAATTGCCAGAGGTCTTTGTGCGACCTGCGCTTGACGGGAAGCGTCTACCAGGAGAGGTGGAGATTCACCAGAACGGTGTGAGATATGTGTCATATGGTCAACAAAAAATCGGTATGACTGTCAACACGAAGTGGAATATCAGCTACTCACTTTGGTACAGATGTACTTTTCAGCAATGTCAAGCACTTGTTTTTCCAGCCATGCGACTCCGAATTACTTGTCCTCATCCATTTGCATCTCAAAGCGCCAATCATGATTGGCAAGAAGAAAACTTTCGTATGCACGCATCACTTACCAAGGTGCATCAGCTTACTTGTATTTAGGACGTTCAATTCTTCCGCGAAGCAACAGATGTTCAATTTGACGAAACCGGTAACAGAAAGCGCAAGACGCGTTACGGAGACGAAGACGAAATTGAGATGGAACAGCAAGAAAGAAAACGCCGTGCCATGTTAAACAAAGAAGTCAAGGGCTTTGCAGAGAAGGTTGCGGAGGCAGGATCTGCTTCAGTGCGTCTGATATCAGGTGTTTTTCATCTCATTCTTAACGATGTTAGCTCGGCGATCCTCTGGAACTGGATATGCCATTCAGGGAACTGTCCTTTGAGGGTGTCCCCTTCCGTACCAGTGCCCGCCTTCAACCAACTACTGAGTGCCTTGTGCATCTTACCGATCCGCCCTTCCTTGTTGTCACATTGGCCGACATTGAGATTGCGTCCTTGGAGCGTGTCCAATACGGTTTGCGTCAATTTGATCTTGTGCTCATCTTCAAAGATTTCACCAAAGCGCCCTTGCACATTAATTCAATCCCTAGCGCGCAAATGGATGATGTCAAAAATTGGCTCGAGTACGTGCCTTCCTCTTGATTTTGGAAAGAATCTGACGGCCCCAGTTCGGTTGATATCCCAATGAGCGAAGGACCCGTCAACCTTAATTGGGGACCGATTATGAAACATATCAACGAAAGTCCTTATGATTTCTTCCAGAACGGAGGTTGGAGCTTCCTGGGTGGCGCTGGTGTCGCCGAAGTGCGTATCATCTTTGATGCTACCATTTCTTCCCTAACATAGCATTTAGAGTGAACATTCTGAAGAGTCTGGTTCAGAGTCAGATTTTGAGGCGGGCACCGCTTCCTCCGTGTCTTCAGAGAGTACGAATGATGGTAGTGCCTATGGCGACTCCGATGTCAGCGGTGGCAGTAGCTCTGACTACAGTGGGGAGAGCGATGGTGAGTGTACTCACCCAGAACAATGACCCGAGTCTCACCCATTTTCCAGGAGAAGACTGGGATGAACTCGAAAGAAAGGCTGCGAAAGGTAGTCATTAACAACTTTCTCTGGCATATATTAATAGTTATTGTACAGCTGATCAAAGGAGAGCCGATGCAAAGAAGATGCGCGGTTCGGACGACTCTGATGATGATAAACCGAAAAAGAAGGCGCCAACCAAGAATGTCAAAGCAAATGGGAAGGGCAAGCGTTGAAAAGATTGGCCCCGTTTTCGTTGTATATTCAGTATTTCTACAAACTAGCATGTAATATTTTAAGTATCCTAATGCAATATTGTATATACGTCACAACGATAGAATGAGGGGTACCATATATATGCGGACGTCTACGCTCTGTCCGAAAACCGTGACCAGATTCTTCCAGTCGGTCACCTCGATATTATGGCGTACTCGGGAAACGGGCAGATGTAATACGAGACTCGATTTTGGGATAGTTATAGAGGTGAAATAATAACCCGTCATGTTTCTCTCATCAGCCTTTTAAGTCGATTTCGTATGTCTGCATGAACCCGCTTGAACGCCTCTTTCTTCAGCACCGGCTCTAAGCGGATGTTCTTTGGCCAAGCTTCTCCTGCCTCTTCTCTTTGCCCCATTAGATGGGTGAGCACAGTACCACTGTCCTGGCTTCTGGTGTGAGCAAGTGTGGGCAGAACCCTTGCTTTTCCTAGGGCATTTCTAGGAACAAGGCGCATCAACTGCACCGTTGTTTGCCGCATTCTAATAGGACTAGTCAGCGCTTCAGCAAAGGTCTCAGAGCAAGCAACGCACGCAAAGCCGTGGTTCTCGAGAATTGAAGTACGAGTTGACATCTGTTTGCACCAAAGGTTATACCGCCACTTCGGCTATAGGACTGATGAAACGGAGAGCTTCGAGAAGCCTTGAAGATCTGAATACTACTTCGGCAGCCAAGAAGAAAAGCGGAAATGACAAACAATCTAATTGGCCAGAGTATTTCGTTTCTGTAAGTTATGAAAATAATGACCATTATTCACGCGTCGTAATTTATGAATTCAGTTGTTCAAAGTACGTCCTGAAAACTTGCGTCAAGCGTTATCATTAATGACGAATTTAATAAGGTTTTCAAGGTACGCCAACGTTCAAAAATCACCGCGATGTCGGGTTTCTGAGTGAGAGATTAAGGCTTTGAATACTGTGCTAGCTTTCGTGTCTTTAAAGAACCATCTTGCAACTACCTTCCCTGTTATAAGATCTTCTGTGGAAGGGCTTCTGAAGCGGTTTGTTGCCTCGATTTTCCCGAAACTATGTGGCTGATTGAATTCTATTTCTCCTTCTGAAGGCCGTTGCTTCTTTCGGAAGTTGCATCGTTAAAGTCTGTCAACTACAAGTTACACTATAAGCTGACTGGCCGCTGATGATATCCTCAGGATGTTGATACCTGATACAATTAAATTCTCTTATGTTCCTCGGACCCAAATTCAAATACATGAAAATAGTATTGCAGCGACACAACGTGGTACGGTTGATTTTTCTCTCCCATTGACCGGTCAATCAGAAGAAGATGAACATGTCCTTGTTTTGGAGTTCATGGACGACTTCAAAAAAAAGAGAAGCACTAATATTGGGCACGCACTATCATTGGACAAAGTAAGCTGTTAAACTGACGGGCATGTGCAGTTTTCCCTATTCAACCCCACGGACTTTATCATCCTCCGCTGTGCAAAAACTTGTTGAGAGCAGAAATAGAACGTTCGAAAGAGCCGTCAATGAGTTAGTTGGCTTGCCGTAAATCATATCAGGCGCTGAGCATAGCCCAGTTTAATCCTCACAACATCACCCGAGCATGCTGCGGAGCTTGTTCACCAGTTTGGACAGGATCATATTCCTGTGAATCCTCGCATCAACGGTGCCATTGAGAGAACTGAGCTGTCGGTGCCGGCATGGGAATCCAGACCCTCTGTAGCTTCAACCATAGAGGAACTCTTTTTACAGGAGTGGTATAAAGGCCAAATGATTCATAGACGATTTACGGAAGGGAGGACCGGTCAAACTGGTAGGTTTATCTCCCTAAATAATACTTGGTCCAATGCCTTTTCTTTAGCACAGGTCGTTCCTACATTACCCGATGCAGTGATTGAAGCTTTAAGATCCCGGAATATACATGAGCTTTATACCCACCAAGTAGCTGCCATCCAGTCGATTAATCAGGGTAAAAATGTTGTAGTATCGACCAGTACGGCTTCAGGGAAGAGCATTATTTACCAGGTACAATCCACGGTCATGGATGCTTAGGAGCTTCTGATTTTGTTCAGGTGCCCTTACTCTGTTCCCTGCTATTAGATCCTACATCAAAAGCCATATTTGTGTACCCAACTAAGGTCCACACTGCATGTTCTACCTCGAGAACACTCACCAATTAGGTTTAGGCCCTCGCACAGGATCAACAAGCTTCATTGCGCCAGCTACTCAGTCATTGTCCCGGGCTGGAGAATATCTTGGTTCGTGGTTGATCCCTTTTAGGCTTGGATCTAATGACTTGAATCAGGTTTCTACATATGACGGTGACACGCCAAAAGAAGCTAGAGCAGGTGAACATGCATTATAGGAGAGAAAAATTGACGCGCTTATATCTATCATAGGCATACGCGATGCCTCTTCAGTGATTTTTACGAACTTCGTTTGTGTTTCAACATGATGTATTTTCACTGGCTTACCCTATTGCACAGGACATGCTGCATGCCTCCATCTTACCGCATGAAGAATTATGGAGAGGGTATGCTTAGTTATGAAATTACCTTGAAGTTGTTCTGAAATGCTTTACAGCTTTTTTCAGAGCACGAAGGTCTGCTATTGATAAAAATTCTTTGGCCGACAGTAGTGCTGAGGTCCGTGTCGGCAGTTATTTGTTATCGACGAGTTGCATTACTACTCAGGCTTGATGGCAAGGTAACTCCATTATCAGTAGTGGAATTGTTTCAAAAACTTGAGTCTCGCAGTCACGTTGCTTATATCGTTCGTCGCTTCAGGCGACTGAGCTCGGCCGTTGGCAGTGAGTGCTTCTGCTATTCACTCAATCTTCTCTTGACTTGACCATTAGATCATGGCATCCGCTTTGTATCATGCAGTGCAACAATATCTGACCCTTTGCTCCACATGAAGAGCTTACTTGGAATCCAAGCGATTGATATTTCTGTTGTGACAGAAGATGGTGCTCCGTCCGGACCCAAGGAATATTTGATATGGGACTCCGTACCGACAGATACACAGAAACGACCAAGCTCGCTTTCCGAAGCAACAAGATTAATGAGCTTCTTGATGAAACGCGGCTTGAGAGTCATACTCTTTTGCAAGGTCAGAATTGCACAACATTATCAACGGCACCTGACAATAAGATCCATTAGATAAGGAAAATTTGTGAACTTGCGAGTAATTTCCACTGTCAGTTTCGGGTCTGTCACTGACCGCGATAAAAGGCTATGAAATCGTTAAGAGCAGACCTCAGCAGTGGGGGCCGATATGATATTTTGGAGCGTATCCAGCCGTATCGCGGAGGTGAATGCCATTTTTCTGGGATATCTGGCCTCTCCTGATTCTGCATTTTTAGGATATTCCCAAGAGGTTAACCAGGTTTAGCTACAATATTTTATTCTGACTTCTGATGTAGGAACGCCGACGAATTGAACAAGAGGCCTTTAATGGTCGTCTACTTGGGATCATCGCTACAAACGCTTTGGAATTGGGTGTAGATATCGGTGTTCTTGATGCTGTCATTATCCTCGGATTTCCTATGAGCATCTCTAGCTTTGTAATTTTTCCATTTTGGCTTTCTTAGTTGATACCAACTAATTGATCTGTTCCGCAGAGACAACAGGCAGGCAGGGTTGGCCGGAGATCTCGCGATAGTTTAACTATACTTGTGGCCGACAGCTTCGCCATCGATCGACACTATGTGAATAACCCCAACGAGCTATATGACCAACAGCCCGATGAATTACTCGTCGATCTTGACAACAAGATAGTTTTAGAAGGCAGGCTTATACTCATAATATTGCTTTTGGCAATCTCTGACTATCCGAAGTTCATTTGCAGTGTGCAGCGCATGAGATGCCCCTGTCACTGGACGATATGGAATTTTTTGGTCCTCAGCTTCACGATATCTGCAATGCCAAACTTGTAATGGATGAAGATGGATGGCACGTATATGTAGTTAACTTAAAGGTGCTAGTTGTGTATTGACTCTCGAAAGGTACCATCCACATCCCGGTTATCTTCCGTATCCATCGCGGCATATATCAATTCGTGAGCGATGATTTGATAGATCCTTGGCTAGTCCATCACTGACTTTGGTCCTAGGAGGTGCACAAGAAGAGAAGTACACTGTTGTACTAGTCAATAATGGGAGCAGACGGGGACGTAACGTCGGGAAAATATTAGAACAGGTCGAAGAATCAAGAGCTATGTTCGAAGTGTACGAAGGCGGTGTAGTAAGTGTATGCTTGATATATAAACCCAATCAAGATTGATAATGTTCCGTAGTTCATGCATCAGGGCTTCACTTATGTGGTTTGTTTGGTGCCCCAACGTTAAATCTAACGCTGGACCAATTGATTGTCGAATAGGTACAAGAGGTAAATCACGATACTAGAACGGCACAAGTCATCCAAGCAGACGTCAACTGGATTACAAGTCCCAGGTAACTCACATTTGATAGCTGAGCACTACCGCCATTTTAACCTATTCCCAGAGATTTTACGTGAGATTTCTTTACTATCCTAGTATCAATATTCAAATAGTTGCCTCTAAGTAACATCGAGGCTATTGAGACATGCCGCATACGCGAAATTGTACACTCGTCTCACCGGGCCTATTATGGCAGTGAGTAGTAGTTTACCCATCATGCCCAAGACTTATGCATTTTGTCTATAGAAATTGAAGTACACGTTAAAGTTTTTGGTTTGTTCTCATCTATGCTGAAAGTTCTCTCGTTTAATTCGCATTTGACAGGCTTTTTCAAAATTAGGTAGGGAAGAGGCCGGAAATGTGACTACGTATTTTTAGTACTAATATCACCTAGAAATCAGAAAATTCTTGATGCCGTCGATTTGGACACTCCTACTTGGGAGCGGGAAACGACGGGCTTTTGGATCGACCTTCCTGCGTCAATTCTCGAATTAATGCGAGATAAGAAAATCGACGTTGCGGAAGCTATACACTCCGCAGAACATGCATTGTTAAATCGTTTCGGCTTGCATGATGATATCAAGACGGAGTGCAAGGCCAGCGAGAAAGAGTACAGAGTAACTCCATCTCAGAGGAAACGACCAGCACGGTCCGTGAATTCAGCCAAACTTAATTCCTTGCTAAGTGGCATAATAGCTTGATTTTCTACGACGCTATAGCGAAAGGCGGCGGTGTAGCCGTTAAGGCATTTGACCATGGTTTGTCGAATCATCGTCCAGCATAAAAGTTAATTTTGAATCGTTTAGTACATGACCTATTGGAGGAGGCCGACGCGGCAATAGAGCATTGTCGCTGCTCTGCGGGATGTCAACATTGTATGATACAGCTGGTTACAATCACATGAGATTCCTAACAGGTTTACCAAGGTATTCATAGTCCGGCGTGCAAGGAAAACAACGAAGTTTCCTCAAAGTTGGGCGCCGCACTCATAATCAAGACATTACTTGGGCGTCAAGTCGACGCTCAACAGGTACCCGAACAACATGAAACTCATGGACTCGAAACCATTGTAGCGGCTGCTACCGTACGTGGCGTAGGCGACATTGAGGTTGAAACTGCTCCATAAAARGGTGTATATATAATCAATATCATAGCTCATGCCAAGGGATCAAAATCTCCCCAATCATTCTTTGAGAGTTTATGGATACCGTTCGAACTGGTCTGTACGGGTTTTGATGGAGCGAGGATAGTGCTCATCGTAGGCTGCATGACTTTTGTGACAGTACTTTGGTTTGTCAATGGGGATAACCCCGCAGTATACACATTAGTGGTGGGTGGGATTGGCGTTGTCGACAACGATATGTTATAATTTGGTTTCGCGGAGGGCGCTCGTTGAGGGGGAGGTCGATTGACCGATGTTGGTTGGCTTTTCGCCATGTCAAGACTTGAACTCCGTAGATTCGAAGGTGGAGGTAATGGCGGTGGCAATGTCCAAGAAGTCCGTGCGCCTAAACCAAGCTGTGGCGTTTCGGATTTTGATTCCAATGGTACATGTGATGGAGGAGGCATTGGACTCGCTAATGGAGTAGGATTCTTAAGTGGCTGACATGTATGATTAAACGAAAGGTAAAGTGGGAACAGATGATCGGGCCTACATTATCATCGAATATGCTGCCCCACACATTATCTTCCCATGACTTATTTTCTGTCATAGTATCTGCCTTGACGGTGATGCCACCGGAGCTTCCAATTAGGTTTTCAAAGTCGACGGTGCCGAAACTTTGAGTGTTTGAGCCATTAACAGCTAAAGCTGAGCGATCCTCAATTCGCTGTGCATCTCGAAGAAATTGGTCGTGTTCTTTTTCAACGCGTTCACCCAACCGTCGGATAACAGACATGAATCGATGAAATTGCTCTACGTTGAGCACTAGCCAGATCTGAAATCAATATAATTGCTTTCCACCACGAACACTTACATGGACCGATTGACATGGACCATAACTGTGGTAGAACAAGAGTTGCGACTGCTTCGCGATCAACTTTGAACCCCATAGCTTCTTGCACGGATAATGTTGCCATCTAAAGATCTGGTCATTCCGACGATAGAAGTAGRTAATGCAACAAGCTTGCCATGACTGCCGGTTCTTTGGTTCGTATTTTGGATAACAGAGGAACAAGTTTCTGCGTTAAACTTGCCTAATTG
>JNHV02000473.1:0-15842 GCA_001691785.3 Amanita brunnescens Koide BX004
TTCACAAGTAGTCACGTCACATTCTCATCCTCCTCTTCAGACGTGCGTCGGACGATCGCTACACTCAAAGTGCGAATCAGCACTGGCAGTAGGCCGGATCCTTACGAGTTGAAGTGAAAACCCAACTTGCACGGAAAAAGATGGACTTGGTCAATAACTCGGAGGCAAGAACCATTCGCGGCGTCATAATTCAGAAACGAGAGGCTCTGAAATGCATCGAGCGTGAAATCGCTCAACTTATTGAAAATAAAAGCGGATTAGAAGAAGACCTTGCTCGATTAGGCATCGCGCTCGCAACTCACAACCATTGTCTTCTTCCAAACGAAGTTCTCAGCCACATATTCATTTTGCTTGCCCTGGACTATGGAGCTGTGAAGTTCCCTTTTCAAAGCAATGCTCCGCCACAACTTCTCGTATCGTTTGTGTGCTCACACTGGCGAAGGGTGGCGCTTGGTACACCCGAGCTGTGGAGCAACACGCATCTTATCTATCCGATGCATGACCATTGTGATCGCCTTCTCATCCCCATTCACCATCGATGGCTCTTTCGAGCTAGGACAATTCCAGTTATATTGTCGATATGAAGTTCGACAAGTCGACGGGCGACTTGAGATTGGCCACCGCCGTGAAAGATATCCTGTTGCCAGTGCCCATTCAAGTCAAGAGGCTCAGACTTTGCCTAACCTATGAACAATTCATGGCATTATCGACATTATCTGAAACCGCATTATCAGGTGTTTCGGAATTTGAACTTGACCTTACGTTTCCTGATAACGACGTTGATGTAAACATGAATGACCCACATCCTTTGATTACCCGACTTCGGTCTCTATCTTTCCATTTTTGCGGGGAGGCCGAACCAGAAGCCTGGATCAGTCCATTCCTTCCGAGTCTGCCTTGGAGTCAGCTACGAAGCTTGAATTTTGCCGGCACACCTGTAGAAGATCTGCACCTCATTTTAGATATATTGCGACAGATCTCAATGCTGGAAGCTCTCTCTCTAAGGATATCCAATTGTATTGGCGTGTCGGAGCAACTGGCTATGCCCTCACTACGGAATTTTGCCATCTCACTTAATTGGGAGGTGAATGACCGTACAGAAATTGACACGATTTTGCACAGTTTTGTGTGCCCTTCCCTCACTGAATTATCACTCGTCACACATGGTGGCAGCTGGACATGTGAAACATTCAAGATTCTCAAGCAGCAGTATAACATGCAAGAACTTCGAATAGCCAAAATCTTCGGCTATTTTAAGCTCCCAGTTTCATCCTTTTTACAGGAAGCACCTATGCTCCGTTCATTTTCACTCGGTCGACGTGCTATAATGGATGATGAAGCTGTCATAGGCATATCAAGTGGTGCTCTTGGACGATTCCTCAGGAGGTTGGAACTTTTCATTCCCTGTGATGTAGGTGAGGTGCTCAGTATCGTGGAAGCACGTAAGAAAACGGTCGAGGAATCGATAAAAAATGGTTGTAGCTGGAGAGACGAAATGACCACTTTGAAGGACGTAGGGCTTCCTGGCGACTGGAAAGGGAAGTACAAAGACAGGGTTATGGCGTTGAAGGAGGCAGGTATCACTATCGAAGGTCACGTAATAGTTTGATCCGTTGCTGCGCTAGTGGCTATCGGTTGAGGGGCATACGATCGATGATCGTAGTACTTGGCTCCCTTGATCACTTTCAATGCCGTACTATTATCTGTAGCTTTAGGGGTAGTATACGTACTACGAGCCTGCCATTCGCGATAAGTTGGTCAAGGTGGACAGTACGTTCACTAGAGATTTCATCACCGCCGGACCCACAAGTATGAGCATTTAACTGCCACTTCCAAGCTCTGGTCATTTCGCAACACATGGTCCGCCACTGGTCCCCAGAACCAAGAGGGGCCTCGCATATAAGCACTCTTCTTGCTCACTTTTTGGCCAGAGTCTAGCCTGGACTGACTATTCATCGCGCCGATCGCAGCCACGATAAAGCCACTGAAGCCATCGCCGGCCTCCGTGCACGTTATAACCCAGCAGGTCAGACGGTATATGCCGCACTGCAGCGGCGCCCGCCCGTTTCTTAGACGGCATGTCATTGAGAATAGCGGCATCGGCTAATCGACAGCGCGATGAGAACAATGCGAGGCTGTCGCCTAGTCTGCGAGGCACTGGCCCTGACTTAAGTTGACTGCATTTGCGTCTCTGCGGTAACCGTACCAGGGACAGGTCCGCACCTCGACAGTGATGCATCAGCTGTTAGATTATCCACAAAAATTTCGTATCGCGCGGCTAGTGAGCAGTTGCACTGAAAATGTCATTTACCAACGCAATTACAAGCAAGCATTTATGTAATTCAAGTGCATGACTCGGATAACCTTCTACTTTTGGTAGTTGATCACGATTCTTCCGGCGATCTTTCCTTCTTTCATTTCGTCGTATACCCTGCCGGGAGTCAGTTCATAGTCGAAGAACGAAGAAGTAAATCTCACTTCTTGATGTCCGCCAGCAATTTCTCGGCGTAGTGACATTTGACTTGACTGATCGCAGCAATATTCATGGCTTCAATAGCGTCTTGGCGGTTGCCGACGTAAGATCCAATGATTTTAAGACTCTGAAGGGCGTCAGCTAGGTTCACTCCATACTGGGACAAGACGGATACCTTTGTCACAGTGTGATAGATTGATGCGTCCAAAGTTGCTTTTCCAGGCAAGCTAACCGCCATTAAGGTGCCTCCCGGACGAATATAACCAATAGCTTGAGCATAAGCGGCACCCGACGCTGCCGTGATGAGTGTACTGTGAGCTCCGAGACCGTCTGTCGCAGCTTTGATATCTTGAACAATGTCTTTTGATTCGTTGAAGTCGATCCAATGGTCAGCGCCGAGATCCTTACACAGCTGTCTCTTCTCCTCGCCGGTATCTACCTTGGGTTAGCCACCGTAGAGTCTCTACATGCAGAAGGACCCACCTATAGCAATAACGCGTCTGCCCATGTACCTCGCGTACTGCACAGCAAGATGCCCCAAACCGCCGCCTGCACCGGGCAAGACGATCCAATCTCCAGGGTTGGTTTCGCTGTACTTCAGAGCGCGGTAGACCGTCACGCCTGCACACAGGATAGATGCTGCCGCGCAACTCTCGAGGCTGTCCGGGATAGGCGTGACGTGGTGCACCCACGAGACGACATACTCCGAGAACGTTCCATCCACAGTAAAGCCGCTGAGCTTTGCCTCAGGGCATGCTATCAACACTCAACTTTCGTCTCCCTCGAGGAAAAGGTAGGTGACTCACCCTGTTCCAGACCTTTGCGACACATTTCACAGTCTAAGCACCTAGCAGCAACAGCGAGCAATCAGCGTGCATCCCGAAGAAGTGAGATACCTGGCACGTACGAGTAAGCGAGCCATTTGATGCCCACTCTCTGACCAATCTTCACGGGGGAATGGACTGTGTCCCTGCCTATGGCGACGATATCGCCGACACCCTCGTGTCCGCTGATGAGAGGAAGCTTAGGCTTATCCGGCCAATCACCAGAGGCGGCATGCAAATCTGTATGGCATACACCCGTGGAGTGGAGCTTGACGAGACATTCGCCCGGCTTGAGAGAGTCCGGGTTTGGAACGGGGTGGTCTTGGACGACGGTGATGGAAGCACCCAATGACTGGACGATTGCAGCCTTCTGGGTGGATGGAATGGTGTAGTTGGTGCCGTTAGACATTATGCTGCTGTAATTTTGCGTCCGAACGGCCGCTTAAATGCAATTCAAAGGCCAATCCCAATAATACTCGTATCTTCTGTGCTCGGACTGGTTCTAAAGGCACGGGCCTGGACTCGGGCCCAGGCTTTTTGTGAGACACCAGATTTCGTCTGACGCGGATGGCGTTTGGCAGGCCGAGGGTTTGCGTTTGAGTGTTCATACGGCGTGACTCGCGCAGAGCACTAGTAAATGGCTATTCGCTATGTAAGGCGCAGGTCAGTATTATTCGGCAAATCGTCAAATAAGCATGGAAAGCACCGACTACGAGGTGAGGCCTTGAGGTGCCAGGGGGGTTGGGAATCTTAGCTAAAGCCGAGGCTTGGCCTGATGAGTCTGGTTGGTCGCCAAAATATATCTTTCGCATATCATAAGCGCAGGATAGCCTGGCCCAGATGGCCTGGGTGACATCTCGGTCTCGAAATCCGCGTGCCAAATGATAAATCACTGACATTGCCAATATGGCTAGAGCCCGGGCCTAGGATAGCCGGTGAGTGATGAGTCGGCTTCGTACATTGTAAGCTCCAGACAGTCTGGCCACCTTGACCCAGGCTCGTTCTTCGTGTAAATTCTGTCATACGTATCAGCGTTCGGATAAAGAGCATAGTATATATTCATCGCACGAACTTCACGAAAGAAGATAATGGTCAAGTCTGGGATGAATGCCATGTCAGAGGTGCTTTTCGAGCATCGTATTGAAACGCAAAGCTCACCCTCCTAGTAGAAACTATGAGAGTCTAAATGTATTAGGCCGCGTGCCGACGTGGTGACCGACTCCCGGAAGATGTGGCTGTGCCGCCGCGTTCCATGCGACCGCCGGCGTGATGACCGCTTCACGCGCTGAATCACAGCAGTCTCACTTCGGTAGGCGCAGGTCAAATACGACCCAATCAGTCCTGCGCCAGGTCCCGCCGACTATCAATCCTCTCAAGGTTGGAGAATCAAAAGTTCTCAATCTATGGGTCCACGACACCAAGGACTCACCCTCCATCTTATTCAATCACTCTTGGTGGCCTGGCGTCGCCGAGGGGGACCTACTTCGGGTGACGAGCGTTAGTTCCGGGGTAGACTCGTCCTTTCTGTTCGTTGTACCGAAGGAGGATGGATCCGCAAAACCTCAGCTTCAAGTGAGTATAAGTCAATGTGGAGTGGTRTATATCGTTCATCCTGAACCGCAGATCTCAGTCCCGGAATCTGTGGCAAATGCGTTTGGGCTGAGAAATCACGGAGAGGTCAATGTCGTGAAGGCCAGTYTGCGTTTCGTTCAAGTCTGTCATGCATGCTAAGTGTGTTTCAGGTGGATAAGGCYTCATGTTTGGCAGACTATGTGGAATTCGTCTTCCAGGACCAATACCTGGGGCGCAACGAAATGTGGCGCCTTTCCCAGCACTTGGTTGGCCAGTGCGTATACAAGAATCAAGAGGTGTCCTTCATTGGCTCCATTGGCGCGAAGATACAGGCTATATACATTGGTAAGGAAAAGGTACTTTCTTCGTTTACCCTCCGCGTCCTTCGTTCAACCCTCCTTCAGGTATCATCTGCTTGTGTAACGACAACGACGAAAGTCATATACAGGTCTCTTTCTGCCAAGGTCACAATTTTCATTCAAGTTTGTCAAGAATTATGGGAGTTTGCCGGTGATGGGGAACGTTACAACGAGAAGATCGTGCATTCATTCCTGCCCGCGCTATTCAACARGTGGAAAGAAGCGGGGACCAACCACACTGTCACAATCGTTCTGATATCACGCGTTTACTATGACGAATCCGAAATAGACTACGCTGCCGGTCCACTTAGGCGCGACGACCAGGGTCATTGGTATAAAGATTTCTACAAAGTGATCACRGACCTAGAGGTCATCTATGAATGGAAGCCGACGCTGGTCAGCCTAAAAAACTCTTTCTGGGATTTCCAACGTGATATTTTACTGGCACATCATTATCATCGAGCAACTCAGGAATTCATCAATGGACCCGCTCCACCTGTTCGTCTTGTTGGACGGCTGTCCTATGCGCATGATGGTCCGATATTAGAAGCTCTGAATCTGGCTCTTAACCCCTCTGAGGAGCATTACATTGACCGCTCTCTCTCACTGACTGGAACCATGACATTAGTCATTAGCCCGGGAACGGGCTACTTTCGGGTGTCCAAAAAGCTGCTTCGGTTGACGACGACGCGCACTCTTGATCAGGGCTTTATTTTGAATCTCGTTCTTCTCACCAAGCCGCCCTTGCATCAGAGCCCCATATTCAGTTTCCAGGGCATAGACACTGGCATCAAGCCAGATGCTAATGGAAAATTTGGTCCCCACACTTTTGACCCACTCTGGGACGGAGATGATGACTTTCCAGTCAACACTACCAATCGGAAGACCTTTTGGTGGGAGCCATTCTGGATCTCGACCACATACTGGGATATACATAAGGATCTACCGTTTCGGCAGGATAGGTAATGCTCACGTTTCGATGATATGAGCTGAATTTTGATTCTTTGTTCAGATTTGTGCCTCGTGCCAAAATGCATGGAATGCAAATGCTAGGTCTTTTGGGACCAGGCGTTATTTCATCTATCGAGATCCCATACCTACCTTCCTCGGTAGACCCGTCCATGGGTTTATCTAGCGTTGAGGACTCATTACTACGCGCGGAAGCGGAGAAGTTTGACTTGGACATTTTCAAAGCCAGAGAAGCGAAAAGGGAGTCAACCACGGGCTCTGTAAGGAGTATAAMTGACAGACGCCATCGCAATTCTACGCTAGTGACAGGCTTTCAGCCCATAGAAGAGAGCCCTAGGGGACCTGTCCTAGTGTTGCCTTCCGAGGAGTCAAAGGAATCGTTGGAGACTAAGACAATAATCAAGAAATCGCCTTCACAAACGTCGATGCGATCCATCCACTCACGCAAATCTGCTGGTTCAGTGAGGGCGGCATCGTTAAAAGCACCTACCAAAGGTTCTCTGGCTTCCAAGCTTACTCCAGCCTGGCTTTTCAATCCATTCCGAACTACGCCCAGCGAACCGCAAACGTCCCAAGTCTCCGCATCGGCTGTCTCCAGTCGTCCTCAGCATGCGCCAACTCCGTCTACTGCGACAACAGCTTTGCCAGCAAAGCCTCCACCCGCGAAGGCTCCTATTGCTACAATTAGCCAGTCCCCATCACCCATGGCAATCAGGAAGCCTATTCCTACTATGAGCCGATCATCAAATTTGAGTCGAACATTTGAGGAAGAAACACATTTTGGCTATCGTTCGTCGGTATCGCGCCGTTCCCCGGTAAACACACCTCCGCGCGAGCGCCGAAGCTTCCCTGCTCACCCTGGCGCCAGCTTATCATCCTCGTCTCCTGGATCATCCACCAATCCGACCCGGACAAGGTCACACGTGTCCTACACACAATCTTCCCTTGCACGCAGATGGCAGCACATGTTGCCCCAGAAACTGCACAAGCACGATATAAAATGGGATGCCCTTGTGACACCGTCATGCCTTCCGCTGACTGTCGAGTACTTCCCCACTCAGGCCGAGCTCGACTATTCATACGAGGTGTTCTCGTACGACTTCGTAGTCGATCCAAGCGAAATGCGTTCGTTCTTTGTCGAACCACCTGATGTCAAGGGCAACGCTGATGAAGTACGGAGAGCGTGGGCGCTAGCCGTCATGCGCGGGATGGCAGCTGTCCGGCTAGCGCAAGGATTCCAATTCGTAGTCAGCTCGCCGTCGCCCCAGCAACAGCAACAGCAGCGGCAGCGATCTGACGAACGACCGACGGGCACGTCACTGCGGAGGTTCGTTACGGTAGACGAGGATCCAATTCCAAAGCCCGCAGGAGCAGCAGATGTGCTGAGCTCGGCACTGGACCCCGTATTCTTGAGCATGAGTAACGAAATCCACCGTATTTCGTATACCGGCGAAGCCATACAGGTGCGCCGCTATGTGCGCAGGATGCTTCCAGCCAAATCCTTTGAATACCATTGTCTAATTTGGCCCAAATTCGGAGGTAATCCGTCCCCTTATCCGCTGTATCCGTTAGCCGAGCGAGTTCAACCGATAGGTGGTTATACCGAAGTTTCAACAAAGTTTTCATCGCATGGGTTGGAAAACTATGGATGGAACCGGTAAGTTGGCATTGGAGGCTGGGGCAAGTGCTAACGAGGACATGCTAGGATGGATATGCTTGTCGCKGGTTACGAGCAGAACTTCAACGAGTCCATGCGTTACTGGCGGACCCGGTTCGTTGTCATACCTACAAGTGAACCTCCATCTGTCATGGGACTGACCGGTGAGAAGCTTAACGAGGAGGAGATCCGTCTCTTGGGAATGGAGAAACTCGCGGAGCAGTTCGTCAAGATGCGTTGGCACCCGCCGGATGAGCGCTCAGCGCCACCGCCCATCCGATTCCTCCCTACCACGCTAGATCCGGTAGCGTGTATCATGGATGAATCCCTGATGGAGCAGTTGGATGCTATACACGCCGCAGGGCCTCTCAAGAAGAAAATGAAATCGGAACGCGAAATCGCAGATATGTCTCCCGCGGCGATTGCAAAGGCTATGCGGGAGGAAGACGGAATTCCGATTAAAAACAACCACTGGCATCGGCGGCAATACCCGAATTCGTTCACGGGCTTTGATTTTGTATCGTGGCTTGTGAGGGAGTTTCGCGATGTGTCGTCCAGGGTTCAAGGGGCAGAATGGGGCGCCAAGCTTCAGGACCAGGGCCTTTTCGAGCATTGCAGAGGGTCTCATGGGTTCCTGGAYGGGTGAGTGTGCCAGAAACGATCATTTGCAACAGATTTATTGAGATGGTCTGGCAGCCATTACTTTTACCGTCTCAAGGGGGAATATTCTGTGCCTATGACACCRAAAGGGTGGTTTAGAAGGCATACTGTGAACGAAGATAGCATGCTTCGGTCGGGACACTACCCTTCCAGCGCTGCAAAACCCAAACCTGGGCGTAGGACCAAGAAGCGTCTTATTCTGAGTCAAACCATGGTTGTTGACGTAGATGTGAACAAGGTATGGCCTCTCTTATACGTACAGTTCACAGACTTAAGCGTCTTTTTTCAGCGAAGTGATCAAGCAGAATCTGTTGTATTGCATCACGATATTATACATAACCCTGCTACCGTATTTCACTTGGAGCTGCACTGGATCGGCACTTCTGCTAAATGCATCGAGGACACGGTGCGGCAGTGGAACCGGGCAATCGACCGATACGGGCTGAAGCTCGTAGAAGCGTACGTGGCCCAAATCCACGATATCCGGGACCGGAATGCATTCCAGTCGTGCTTCCCGCTTCGGCTGGTGATCCAATCACCCGTCGTCCCTGATCTTGAGAAGAGGGTGCCAGAGGGAACACAGACTGCACATTACTTTGAATATGCTTTGTTGCGCCGGTTTGGGTTCATCCTGGACGTGGAAGCAGCGGCGTCGTACCCCGAACAAATTGATGTCGTGTATTCTTATCGACGGTCGCCGTACAAGTATTCGCAGTTTATCCATCGGTCCGGTGTTGCGTTTGTGCAGGTTCTCGGGGGCGCTCAGGGGTTCATGTTTTTGACGAACAGGCTGATGGGGCCCGGCCGTATGGGAGCCACCAAGAACAAGGATAATGGGCCAGCGAGTTCGGCTGAAGAGTTGAGGATTGAGCTGCAGAATTTCTGCGCCGATCCTGATGCGTTGAATGCGTTTTATGATGAGGAGCTGGCGAATCTTGGGCATGCGCCGGAAGATCCTCCTCCGCTGGCGATTTGAAATGGAAGGGTAGTTGCGCGCCCCGTGTATTTTAAGATTGGTGTATTAGTACATATCGGTTAAGGGAGATCCTCGAAATTGACAGGCAGCATTAACGCGTCCTTCGTGCACAGCGGCTTGAAACTTCGCCGCGCAATTGTCGAAGGTGTTGGACGGTAGACATAACCATCATGATCTTGCACCGATTCTAGAATTTTGACAACGCGTAAGGTCAGCTTATCTTTATAAGGCTCCAATTGAACCAGGCCGCTTCCTGGACAAAGGTACTTTGTAAATTCATATGCACTGCGAGTCGTGACGACTCTAACTCACCACTATATCTGGTGTGGCTATTGGGCTCGAAGTGTTTGTCCTTCAAGGGGTTTTGCATGATACAGAGACCGATCTGTTCCCTCGTTGCCGTGTTGAACACGATGAAGTTGGCATTGAACCGGAGGAAGAAAGGCTGGCGGAGATAATATAGCACGATACGATTCCGTCCGACCCGGTAGCGTTCGTAGAGCAAGGGTGGCTTGTTCCCAGCCCACTTATCCAGTGTCGCCTGTGAGACGAGTCCGTCGGCTAACAACTGCTCGCGCAAGCGAAGGTGAGCAGAAAGATTAGCCAGGTCGAAAAGAGAGATCGACCAGGGAATCTTGTCTATCGACAACAAATCCGTGCCATCGTGGAAACTGTCTAGGTCGCTTGCGAGGCGGAAGCGGACTTCGCCGGCCAGCGGCGGTGCTTTGGGAGGGGTATAGTAGTAGAGGAACCCGCGTGTGTCTGGGGGAAAAACCAACTGGCCGCAGTTGTCGTGGCCGTAGGGGAGTGACTGTGTCCCGCATGGCAGCGTCAGTGAGGGCCGTTTTCTGCCTGATATATCGATACGATCCAATGAACGCAGGCGGTTTAAACAGAGTGTTGAAATGACGCGAGAAGCCAGTGGCATGAATGCGTAAAGTAGAAGGACGTGCTTGTAATGTAAAATAAATGATAAGCGTACTCGTACAACTATGGCAGTCGTTCGCACTGCAGACACAGAAAGAAGCCCTTGTAAATCTCAATCATTACTACCATGACACGAAAGATCCTCCAGAATTGACTGGCAACACGTCCTGCATAYCTTCGTACTTCAAGTTGAGACTTCAAGTTCGCGTTTTAACTTTAAAAAGGAGTAATGACCGTTGGACCAGTTCTCCCTCTGTCGGACGACGAAGGAAACTACATGTCTCTATCTTTGTCTTCTCCAATTACCTGCTGAGGCCTTTTGAAAATCCCACATAACTTGATCATTCTTGATTCGTTCACGTCGTGAAGAAAGATCAGCAGATATTAGATCCACGACCCGAAGGCTTTCGGCTCCTGGCTGGACTATAGCCACGAGGACAACTTCCATCCCAATAGCGTAATAACCTAGACCCCCCCCCCAAAAAAAAAAAAACATGAATGACTGAAAATCTTACTGAGGCATAAACGACTGCCAACCGAGAATATAAGGTGCAGGATCATACACCCATCGCGTCTTGTGTCTGAGTTCATCTCGAGGATGCATTCCCCCRAAGCCAATTCTCTTTTCTTCGCCTCGGAATACGCAAACGTTGGAAAGTAGGAGACCAAAGCCAGGTCGCAACTTGTGGTTACGATCCCACAGCAGTTTCATCTTCGCTTTGCTTAAACAGAAGTTCAAGGTCTTCATCGCTGCACGCTTGGGCAGGAGATAATTCACTGGCCAAATATCCCTTCCACTGGTTGTACGATACCGGGATCTTCCAATCTGGATCAAGAGGCTTCTCAAGATATTCCTTTAGGTGCTGGAGATCCAGCGCCACTGGTTCTGTCCATATACTGCATAACTTTTGCGATATGTCGGCTATAGCGTGATTAGTACTTAGGTTTAAGGCCACATCAGAAGAGGACCAACTCGGGCCATCGCGTTTCCTTTTCAAAGCTGGTGTTGAAACAAGAATCAGCGTGGCAGATTGTATAAGGTCTTAAGGGCTAGGGGCAGGATCTTGTCAGCTGCGAGATTCACTCTTACTCACTGGTACGCGGGACCTTTACAATTATGTGGATGTATTCCCCGTGAGGTGTGTTGGAAAGATGCTGAAGACGGTTCTCAAGGGGCCTAATTTGTCCGCGAATTTTGAAAGATCATGCCCCAGGAGCCCGACACGTTCAACGAGACCGTTGCGTAGTTTGGCGGTGATGGGGTTGGAGTCCTTGGGCTGAGAAAAGCAATGTCATTTCACATAGCGGCTCGTTGATGGCGCTCACCTTCCCGAACATGAGGATCAATATCCTTCAAACTGTCAAGTGCTCGCTCGCTTTGTATAAATTTCTTCAAGTCGCTAACCAAATCATCGCACACCACGGTAACTGGAAAGACGATATCTTCGCCTTTTATGAGACAATTAAACCGGACTCGGAGAGTAAGCATGGTCTCAGCCATCAGTCTTCCTCACTTATGGAACACCATCAAGCTGGCTGTGCCCTAGACTCTCCACTTATCTCACCAGATCTCGTCTCTGTACTGAAAGGTTCTCTCACAGCCAAGTCGCGACCCAGATTCTACGAGGGCTACGCGGCGACATCTCTACAATTWCAAGACTACGTACTAACTCATCAGTGCGGAGGCTCTAGGTGATGGACTTCACATTCTCCGCATCTGCGGATTGCTGGTACTGATGTTCGATGGGCATTAATTCCATCGGAAGGAAGAAGCACGACGCACTAACGAGTCGCAGGCAGCACGTCTTACCGTCCACGCCTCTCGCATGTACCGCTGTACCCCATTCCTTCATACGTTTCGCCCAGCAGCATCAGACAGGGTCGCAAAAAAGCCTTTGAAAAATCTCAATGTCTACTAGGTCAGGGAAGATCTTCGAAATTGACAGGTAGCATCAACGCGTCCTTCATCCTGGTTGACGTGGGACTTCGCGCCACTACTGTGGTTAGCGACCGTTGGGCAAGTGCCCCTTCTGTCGGACGACGGATGTAGCCGTCATGATCCTTGAGCATATCTTGCACCGGATCTATAATTTTGACAAGGCGCAAGGCCAGCTTATCTTTATAAGGTTCGAATTGAACCAAACCGCTTCCTGCACAAAGGTACTATAGAATTCCACATGTACTGCAAGTCGTGACAATAGCTCACCGCCATACGGTACGATGTAATGRTTATTGCGCGTAAAGCGTCTGTCCGTAAAGGGGTTTGGCGTGAGACAATAACCAATCTCATCCCTTGTTGCCGTGTAAAACGCGATGAAGTGGGCATTGAATTGAAGGAAAAAAGGCTGTCGGAGATAGTATAGCACGGTACGGTTCCGTCCGACTGGGTAGCCTTTTTGGAGCAAGGGTAAGTTGTTCGAGTCGGTCCACTTGTCCAGCGTCGTCTGCGAGACGAGTCCGTCGGCTAACAACTGCTCGCGCAAGCTGGAATGGGTGGAATGATTGGCCAGGGCGAAAAGAGAGATTGACCAGGGAATCTTTTCGACGGACAACAAATCCTTTCCATCGTGGAAATTGTCTATATGATTTGCGAGGCGGAAACGGACTTCGCCGACGAGTGGCGGAGCTTTGGGAGGAGTGTAGTAGTAGAGGAACCCACGTGTGTTTGGAGGAAATTGCAACCGGTTGT
This sequence comes from Amanita brunnescens Koide BX004, assembly GCA_001691785.3. Lineage (NCBI taxonomy): Eukaryota > Fungi > Basidiomycota > Agaricomycetes > Agaricales > Amanitaceae > Amanita > Amanita brunnescens. The sequence goes on from JNHV02000473.1 coordinate 13,107, forward strand.
AATAGTCGCGAGCGTAGGTGAGTGACTGTGCCCCCAATGGCAGCGTCAGTGTGGGGTACTTTATGCCTGATACATCGATACGATCCAATGTACGCAGATAGTTTGAACAGAGTGTTGAAATGACGCGAGAAGGCATCGTGATGGGACGTTCCCAGGCTACATGTATTACATACTACTATGTATGACGCAGATTCCTGTAGGACTTCTTACCTATATTTCGGCATGAAATAAATGATAATTCAAGCTTTCAAAAATCGCTGTGGCCTAGCTGATGCTTCAAGTCAAAAACTCGGTAATAGGTATCACTGACAAGGATACGAGCTCTACTTCTGCAGATCCAGTTGGSAGGTACTGCGGCGACTCGGCACGCCACTCTTGTTCCACCTCCTATATCACTCGCGAAGAAGTCCTCAAATATTACTATCAGGTCGCGGAAGGTCCTCCCAAATTGACTGGCCCACCAAGAAACCGCCGTCACTATTCCACCTTCGTCAAGACACCCCGAACATGTGGGTCACTTCGTTCGTTCTGGCACGATACGGTTGTCTACGCTCACGTTGGATCCGTGCCTCTTATCCTARACAATGACATGTGCCCTTTCAACAGAGTGACCTCGTGCCCGCTCAAGTTTTCATACATCTGTACCCATCAACGTCTTATTCTCCTCATTTTCCTCACAAAGCCTCGGACCTGCCACGCAACACGATGACCCTCATTTGACAAGTCGTCGGTTGTACACGTAACGCTCACTTCAAGCAACAATTTCTGTTACTTCTAGGGTGTATTCCACTCCCTCAACATTGCTGTCCCATCTTTGTTGGTCTCGCTCAGGTCAGGTCTCGGACCTWAAGTGGTGGCCCAAGTAATCCGGATTCGGACTCAATCTCACAATCAATCAAAAGCGGGAAACCGTAACGCTTGTCTGCGTCCTTGTCTCTGGTGCATCCTCTCTTGGCTGCGCACCCTTGACTCTTGCCAACAGCTACGCCCTCAAGGGTTTATACACCTTCTCTCMTCTTAGCCACGCACACATCAAGCCTCCGATGAAGAGCTTCCAGACCCAAGTACTGGTGCCAGTGAGACCACAGGATGATGGTGCAAGGGAGAGACAGTGCTCGGTAGGTACCCATCGATCTTGGCACTAACATTATGAACATCTGCGATGCATGCACAGTGAAGAAATAGTGAATGAACGACATCGAGGAGCCGAATGACTTGCACGATGCACGGCCACATTTTATTTTGCTTTCGGTCCTACTTACTGTCCATTCCCTATAGTATCCTACGCAAGCTCCGCCTGCCTACCCAACTTTTGCGTCAGCTGTGGAGGACACGACATCCGGGTACAGCATCTCCGCCGCTCCAAGTTCAAAATAAGGCTTAAGCTACTCTGTTCATAGTATGGAGTGAGTACGCGTACCAGTACAAGGTGCAGAACCTAGAGGCTCACCCATTTCCCCGAAGTCATAACCCGTCTCTGCTGTCCCCCCTGATCTTTCTGATGCTCCCTCTACGCTGCCTCGTTCGTTCCCCACGTTGGTTGCAGTGGGGCTCGAGACTAGGGGAGCAGGAAACTTGGGGAGCAGGAAGAAATAAGGGGGGCAGGGGGGTACCACTCTATCCCGCGGACCTGCAGACTTAGCGGCGCAAGGCAAGGCCGCCGTCACGGTGACCTGCTCAATATGCGTTTTCTCGTGGTTCTTGAGTGTGTATTTTCTCGTGTATGATTTCGTACATTTAGGGAAGGAACAATGATATTCTTTAGGTCGTATGAGGTTATTATGATGACGMTTAAGGTCGAATTTATTCTTCGCTTCATAGCGGCCATAAAGCGCGGGACCTGCAGGACTTGCTCCAGCAGCGGGTCCGTGGATAAGTGAGAGAGAGGCCATCTCCATAGAAGACGGAGCTGCGATGGGGGAGTCTTTGATGTCGGTGTATGCCGACGGAGTGGAGGGGGGAACAGGGTTGGCTGGGTGTTGCGGGAAGGCCGCTGAGTCAGCATGGATTATACCAGGATGTGGAGGTAGCATCGACACAGGTGCAGTGTGAAGCTAACAGCAAAACTAAGTCAGACGGACGAAGATCATATTGCTCTGGACAATGCTTACAAATGCGCTGATGCTGCTTTCCAAAGGCCTCGCTTCGACCTTGGATGTAGAGTCATTTCTTGCTGCCACTTCTGAATCCATTGCCGTGTTGCTAGAGTGATTTAAACAGTATAAATAAGAGAACGTGAGAGGAAATACTCACTTGATTAGAACCACACTCTCTGTGCAACATGTAAATGTTTTGATCATAAGGAATAAGAGATAAATAGAAAATACCATACTGATCAACCACAGCTGTGTATGACCTCATTACGTTCTCCAGTAAGCCTTCAACGTTAAGATTTACAGGATCACCAATAAAGTTCTGTGACGGCCTCAGTTTCCTTCATTACAGGCAGAGGGAATAGGTGCTTGCGGGTGKTAACTGATCTGACCATTCATCGTCGTGCGTGAGGGCAACTTTGGCCTCTGGTTTCTGATTTGATAGATCTRTATGCCATAATCTGAGTCATGAGTGGAATCTCACCAAATGCAAGAGCAGGACATTGATCAGATCAGATGGGTGCAGCTGGTATAACGAGATCAACCATGTAARTGATCCAGCGAGGAAACGATGCGCACTGGTGCTTCTTCGCGAAAAGTTTCTTCTAGAATGACTTGTCCAAGCCACGACCCATGTTTCTGA
>JNHV02000474.1:0-15783 GCA_001691785.3 Amanita brunnescens Koide BX004
CATTGTCCTCCATATCACCCAATTTGCCAGATTCTTGGATTATCTGACCATCAAATTTGGTGAATACTACCACCAAAGGAACTGTGGAGGTGTTACTCATCACAGAGGTGTCACTAGATAACTTACCTTTCCCTGTTCCTTTATTAAAGAACTCAAGTTCTGCAGCGAGGATGGGGCAAGTACTGTCCATTGGTATACAGTACCTATGGAAGCATGATTAGCTATTCAGCCAAAGAACAAATACCAAGATACCAAATTGCATGCAACTGATCTTCCAGCTTGGTTGCAGTAGACTGCTTCTCAATGAAATCCCAAACAACCTCTATTTCCTCCTTTGCACCAGACTCAAAACCCTGAGAGTCATGAAAGATAAAGTTACTTCCTTCATATGTAATCTGATGCTGAATATCATGTATGCCTCTCTGAAAATTTGATTCAGTCAACTTGTGAGCACATCCATAGTTTGACATCTAATTCACCTCAATTGATGGTGTCAAATGTGTCTCAGAAGGTACCAGTTCTGCACCTAAATGGAACAGGATATGGGAAAGTATGTTTTATGTTGGACACACATCCAACTTGCCCCCCTTGTCATATATGACGACAGGTTTGGTTCCCTTTGCTACACCACAAACCTTCTCAAGGATGGTTGTCTTGCCAGCATTGGCTCTTCCTATGATGAGAAGTGGGGACATCTGTAATGCTCCCTGATCTTTGTGATATCCTGTGCACTGTGTCCAGCTGCAAGAAATGTCAATTTTTTGTAGTGCAAAATGAGACCATATTTGGACTCACTAGATGCAGGTACACCAATAATATCTGCCATCATGGACGTTTTTACTAGTAAGAAAAGTGCTGGAATGGTTTATACAATGAAATGAGGAATACTAAGGAGCTGTTTGTCCAGCTGAGGCAATAAGAGCCTAACAGACTCAAATACAAGGATGCAGGCTTAGGAGATGGCACGTTGGGCTTGAGAGTTGAAGGCGAGAGGGGAGACGATGGTGTATCGGACCTCAAGCTCAGGAGATGACTGGGCGAGGGAAAGAATAGTGCAAACGGTGAAACAGCTGGGTAACCCATTATACGGACCCGGGAACGCGCAATTCAATTCGGTACCTATCTGACTTTGAYATCTCAAATTAGAACACCACAACTCCGAAACATACTCAACGTTTCAGCATTCGTCCAATACGTATATCACGACTCGTGACCWGCGCGATACAACATCTGTAGTCATCATGCCCAATGTGGGGCTAAGAACAGCGATCTGCCCTCCCCCGCACTCTGTATCGCCATTGCGCCACGAAGAAAGGTAGACTCAGGTGACACTAACGTGCGTCTTCCGTTGCCCGTAATACTTTTGATCTCTGTGATCTCGCAACAAACTTGACAGATTGTAAGTTTTCAGCTTCGTTTCGGGGCAAACAAAATGATCGTACTTGACAAGCCGCATCAGATTCGCGTTATCACGCATTGAAAAGAACCTCAAAGATCCCCTGATTTGCCCAATTGTCCTACTTTCACACGTGCGGATTTCCACCTCCTCAGTGCCAACCAGCTGTCGATGCGCGTTGAATATAAGTCCATGATATAAGATAGCGAGCCAATTGAGATCGGGACCGAGCTGGTCGATGATAGAGCCAGAGTTTACATTTACATGACGAGGTGTGGGGTCAAACGAAAAAAGTTGTTGTACAACATACCACATACATACGACTTACGACGAGGAGTTAATGTCAAGGAGATGGAGCTCTACGACCTGTTWGGGTAGGAGGGATAAGCCGAGTGAGGCAGCAGATCGTAGGTATCAGTTGTAGAAAGGTCAGGAATACTGAGAGACCCATACGTCGGAGATGGGGCAATCAGGCCCGAGACCTAAGTACGTGAGGCAACGGGCGGTCCTTGCGGCTGAAGGCTGAAGGTACAAGAGGGATTAGYATACGACGGATAAGATGCAGTGTTTTGACTTCCAGACTAGCCAAGTGATGAGGTGTGCACATAGCGAGAGTCTCAGTCGGACTGTGAAAAGGTGGATCCGACGAGACTAGATAGTGCCCGGGTCGATCCCTAGTACAAGTACGTACGAAATACACTCACTCATTTTAAAAATCCAAGTAATCTCTCCCGGTGTTCCATCCACTCGTTCCAGACGCAGTCCCGGCGCCATACGGGTCCTCCAACGTCCCGCCCGTCACGCTCGCTCCAGGCGCAGCGCCGACCTCCACATCCTTGAACGAAAACTCGCGCTTGAACTTGGTTTCAAGCTGGGACATGAGACCGATGAGCTTGTTGCATGCTTGTTCGAGAATGGCTTGCGGAGTGATGGTTCCATCAGTTTGGACTTTGATGAGGAAATAGGGCTGGAGGGGGTGCGGGACTTTGTACCCTGCGAATAGGACTTGGGGCATGGAGAGTAATTGGCTGGGAGACACGTCAGTGACCGCATTGGAGAGCGGAAGAGGGCGAACGCACGCGCGGAGCATGTTGCCTARGGTATGATCTTGTTTTACGACTTTGATCGTAGCCGCGTTCGGGATTTTAGTGTCTTCAGTGATTTCGACGCTGAGGAAGGAAGGGCGGGGTCAGGCAAATTGACGGAATGGTTAATGTCTCGTACTGTTTTTCACCGTCGTCCAAGACGTAGAGCTCATGTCGAGGTGGTGCATTCATGGTGACCTGTGAAACGCCGCCACGGTATTTGCATCTGTTGAAGTTCCAGATTTGGCCAGAGGGCAAACGGGTGTGCAGGCAAGCAAGGCCGTATCAAACCTACACTAATCCTCAAGGTGAGCGTCCCCTTGCCAGTTTTGCATCCCTATCGTGCTGCTGTGCGGTTTGGGCATTGGATGCATCATTTTTTAGAGCTTTTGGGTCGAGATGGGAGATTGGATGGGTGGATGGGTTGTTGGGTGCTCGGATGTCGACCTGAGCTCACTCTGGAAATTGGAGCAGGATGGACGCAGCAGCAGCGACGGGGGCTCAGCAAATGATCTGTGGATTAACTCTGTACTAACGCTGCTGTATGCGCCTTAGAAAACGAAATGCCGACACGGTTCTCGAAGACTCGCAAACACCGCGGCCACGTATCGGCCGGTCATGGACGTGTAGGAAAACACCGCAAACACCCTGGTGGTCGTGGTCTCGCTGGTGGTGCACACCACCACCGGTGCGTCTGATCCTCTTATCATTCCGCTCTTGGTTTGCTAATTCTCGACATGTTCAGAACAAACATGGATAAGTACCATCCTGGTTACTTTGGTAAAGTCGGTATGCGCCACTTCCACCTTACGCGCAACCAATATTGGCGCCCAATTATCAATGTGGATAAGCTGTGGTCATTAGTACCCGCCGAACAGAAGGAGGGGCTGAAGGAGGATTCGGAAGTCGTGCCCGTGATCGATACGCTGCAGCACGGGTACGGAAAGGTGCTAGGAAACGGCGTGCTGCCGAACCTGCCGTTCATTGTCAAGGCACGGTTCGTGTCTAAAAARGCTGAGTGAGTAATGCGTTATTTCTGCGCTTGTTACGGACAACTGAGATGATTGTAGACGCAAAATCAAGGAAGCGGGGGGAGTGGTGAAGCTGATTGCATGATCCGTGTTGTTACCTTATCACGAGCTTTTTYCTGGATGCATGTGCTAGCTTTCCGGCGCCAAGCAGCCGAAGATTATTGCCTGTATATTCTTCCAGCACAGTTTGCAGCGTGTGACTGGCCCCGGGTTCGTGTCTCTGGGGTCTTCCCGGCACCTCTTTCTCCTATTCCCATGAGCTTTGTATCTTGGTGTGAGCTTGGCACTGCCATCATCAAATAATAATTTAGCGCATAGGGCTAACTAATAGCTCGCCAGACTCCAGCCAGTTCGGTACATGGAACCGCACCCGACGACTGCGGCAAACACAATTTCTCGCTAGAAACGATACAAATACGTCGAGAATGGCAACAGCCATAGCGCAGCACGGCGAAGACGCCATTACGAATATGACCCCTGGAAGCCCCACGTTTGGAGGTGGCGGTGACAACACCGCCACACACTCCACCATGTCCTCGACCACCAGAAAGACCCAGGAGCCCCTCTTTGGCCCCAACATCGGTTTAGTCACCAGCGGGCCTGCCTGGGCGGTGACGAACGAGAAGAAAATCATTGCAGACGATTTGACGCCGGACGTCGTAAAGGGATGGCTAGATAAGAGCAAACAGGTTCGTAATTCATGAACCTGAGGCGTGGTTAATAAGCAAGCAACCCCTGGCAGGCCTCGCAGCCAACTACCACTCTACAAGCCTTGGTCAACCTCAAACGACCCACTTTACGACTATCACCGCTTGCGCCGTCTGAAGATCCCCTTTCTCCCACCGGCGCAGAGGAAGATCAACATGCGCAGCAGCATCATGGTTTAGAATTCGAATACGACTGCGACGCCCCTAAATGCGGGATTTATCTACACGTTTTCCTACCTAATGATCACCCCGAAGCGGGTAACACCCCCTCGTCATCAGAGTATGCCAAGCCGCTCGTGTTCGAGACAGTCACGGAAGGCGGGTTCGGCAGAGTGTTGAAATTGGAGGACGGGGCGGTGCTCGAGCTGGACAGGTTTGAGCAGGGGCGCAAACGTCATCCCGCTGTCGCCAAGCCGCAGCCGCCGGCGCTCAACACGCAGCCGGCGCCTGGTGCCATTTCGGCGGAAACGACGGTGGGCGCTTCTTCCGGAGAGATTACTGAGGTTGTGTCGCCCTCCCCCGCGCCGCCGGAAATCGGGGAGGTGACCCGGCGGAGAAAGTTTGCGCCGTTCCATTTTAGGAAGAAGGCGTCGCAGGGACGGAGTGTGGCTGGGCCTGCGTTGGCGGTGGTGGATATGGGGCAGGCGGAGTCTGCTGCAAATGGGAACGAAGAGGGTGGGCCCGCTGCTGAACAGGAACAAGGGCAGGGTGGTGCGACGGCCGCAGACCATGCTAAGACGGGCCGCGTAAAGAAGGAAAAGGATGAAGGAAAGGGTGTCAAGGTGATGATTAGGTTGGCCGCGTTGGACGAGATGGGGACAGAGTTGATGTCGCCGAATGAGCAGGTGACTTATCTCCACATCGTGAGGTTTGGAACTGCAGCGGAGGCGAGCGCGGAGGATATGAGGCCATGGGTAGTCAAAGTCGTGAAGAGAGAGGCTACGGTGAGTGCCAAGGTTGTTTCATAAGGGCGCACGTTGATCAGGTTTGTTTTGGTAGATTGGGCCGCACACATTTCACTTGCACGAAATTTATGGTCTGACGTACTCTACGTCATCGCATCCTACGGCGCCGACTGCAGAGTTGCCAACCCAAGAGCATTCTTACCCTCCCTCTTCCCCTCTTCCTGATGCTCCTATTCTTACGCCATCTGGTGTTGCTTCCGGAGGAGAGGAGGACGATCCGCAGTCCGAATGTCTCCTGTGTCTGTCTGAGCCAAGAGAGGTGGTGCTATTGCCGTGTAGGCATTTGGTGGCCTGCAGAGAGTGTGCATTGAATATGGTCGAATTTGGCGCAGGCGGACAGATCACGCAGCCCAGTGATGATTCAGGTGCGACAGGTACAACTGGGGGAGACACTGGCAGTGCTCCACCGAGTGCGGGTGGATCGGGCACTGCAACTGGAGCAACGAATACGTCTAGGAGACGGAGAAAGGCGAAGGGATGGTATTGCCCCGTCTGCCGTCAACGTGGGTGTTGTCGTTCCCTTTATTGACGCAATATTGATTTTTAATTATAAACAGCTTACACTTCCATGTTGAGGATTACCACCCATCCGCCGTCTCCGGGAGAAACCAAGGATGAACACGACCATCATCATAATGACGGCGATCAATCACAYTCCCATGGAGTACGTGAAGTCACGAATGGCGTACAAGAGATGGATGTGTCGGATCAACTGAGAACAGACCCGGGATCAAATGTCGCGGACGAGTCGAGTGCCCCCTCTCGTTCTGGCTCAAGGAGGTTTTTGACTCGCGCTGGTAGGAGGCCTGGTGCCGACGAGAATGTCTAGCTATGTAAATTATGATAATGAATCTGTACAGTGTCGAGTTAATGTACGACCTTGTACGACTTGCTCCAGGCGGCGTGAAAATGCCGTAAATGACGTCATTAGTCTAACCTAAGACTGGGGAAGCCGCCAAACAAAGTCAAATGAAGGACTCCTCTTATAATTATTTTAAGTAACGGTTCGCCTCACCTTCGTCGTTCCTTTCTTTGGTCCGGGAGCTCACCATGTCTGATGTTAGTGGTGCCAAGTCGGCGTCTACAGAGACGTTTGTAACGGCGCTCGTCTTCAACGGCGCTGTCTTTGGTATCGAACTGGTGGTATTCACCTTACTTTGGCCGTACTTTAAATCCGTTTACCAACCGAGGACTTACATCCCGCCTCCATCGTGAGTAAACTCGCGCGTACGCGTATTCTGGTGCTGACAGCTCCTCGGGCGTGCAGGAAACGCGTCGGATGGCTCGCGAGCAACAGGTTCTCATGGCCGTTGGCCGTGTTCAACGCCGACTATCAAGGGATCATCAAAGCGAACGGGTTGGACGCTTACTTTTTTGTTCGCTTCCTCCGGATGATGGTTATTGTCTTTCTGCCAATTTGGGTCATTTCCTGGGCCGTTCTCCTTCCCATCAACGCCGTCGGTACCAACATGCCAGGGAGGTCAGGCCTAGACAGGTTCTCGTTCGGCAACATTCAATCCGATAAGGTCGACCGATACGCTGCGCATCTAATTTTGAACTGGCTCTTTACGGGTGGGTCGCCGTCTATTTTTACTTTTCATATTGGTTCAGACCGTGCTAATCCCGAATCAGGTTGGATTTTATATAACATCAATCTCGAAATGAACTATTTCATCACCACGAGGCAGAAGTACCTGATTGAGCCCTCCCACGCTAAGTCGACTCAGGCCAATACCATTCTCGTGACCGGCGTCCCTACACGATTTCTGAATCAGGAATCGTTGCATCACCTGTTCAAAGATCTTCCCGGGGGTGTAAGGAAAATCTGGATTAATCGGTGCGTCTGCGGTGTGGCGTGTGATTGACTGGTGGCTGACGGCTTACAGGAACCTAAAGGAGCTACCCGACATCTATGACCGTCGTATGACCGCATGCGCTAAACTGGAATCGGCAGAGACGAGTTTGCTCCAAGCGGCGGCGAAGCTTAAGGCGGAGAAGGTCAAGAAGGGCGAGCCTCAGCGAGCGGATCTCGAGTCTGCCCCCGCTGTTGAAGCTGCTGCGATCGTGGTTCCGAAAGACCAGCGTCCGACGCACCGTCTTGGATTCCTTGGCCTTTGGGGCAAAAAGGTCGATTCTATTGATTGGGCTCGAGAGGAGATTCGGACCTGTAACAAGCTACTCGATGAAGCGCGCCAAATCATTAAACAGGAGGACCAAGTCAATGATGTTGAAGAAGGTGGTCATCATGGTGGTAAAGGCAAAGATACYGAGCGGATCGTCAAGGGAAACGGCCACGAGCACAGATACCCTCCGCTGAACAGTGCCTTCATCACGTTCCATCGCCAAATGGCGGCGCATCTGGCAGCGCAGGCATTATTGCATCATAAACCGTACGCTATGGGCAATAAGTACACAGAGGTCAACCCTGAAGATGTTATTTGGGACAACCTCGGTATGAACCCGTACGAGCAGAAAGTGCGGATAGCCCTTAGCTACTCTGCTACCGCGGCGTTGATTATCTTTTGGGCGATCCCTGGTCAGTGATCTTGGATTTGTCGTTTGCGTTTGACTGACGCAGGTCGTATAGTCGCGTTTGTCGGTGTGATCTCCAATATATACACGGTCTGCCACAAGGCRCCCTTCCTTGCCTGGATTTGCAAGCTGCCAAAGGAAGTAGTTGGTATCATTTCTGTGAGTATGTCGTTACCGGAAGTGAATATCGGGCTTAACGATTTGTAGGGTATCTTACCTCCCGTTTTGCTTGCCGTCCTCATGATGCTGCTTCCGATCGTACTGCGTCTCTTTGCTCGGTTTGAGGGCATTCCTCAGAAGACAGGTGTCGAGCTGTCCTTGATGACCCGGTTCTTCATCTTCCAAGTTGTTGTGAGTATATTCTTTGGCAGTGATATCGCCACATCTCAATTCATTGTAGCACTCGTTCCTCATTGTCACCGTGTCTTCCGGCATTATTGCATCGCTGACRGGCATTTTGAATAATCCGACTCAAGTTCCGTCGTTGCTCGCACAAAATCTGCCTTTAGCGTCTACTTTCTTTTTGACGTGAGTAACAGACCTAGTAATTTGCCTTCTCTAATGATAGCGTGCAGGTATATCATCCTGCAAGGCCTTTCAGGTACGGCCTCTGGATTCTTGCAAATCGTATCCCTTGTGGTGTACTATGTGAAGCTYGTCTTATTCGGGAGCACACCTCGGTCTGTATATGGAGTCAAGTACGGCAGGTCGAGCGTTGCATGGGGCACTCTTTTCCCTTTGACGACGTTGCTTTCTGTCATCGGTAGGTGAAGACCGATTCGCGTCTCACGCACAACTCACGCATTTTAGCTATCGGATACTCAATCATATCTCCGATCATCAACGGCCTCGCCTTTGCCACCTTTTGCCTCTTTTACCTTATGTACAAGTACCTCTTCCTCTGGGTGTACCAGCAAGGTACCGATACTGGCGGTCTGTTCTTCCCCAAGGCGCTTCAACATCTTTTCGTGGGGCTGTACGTGGAGCAAGTCTGTGTGGCTGCCTTGTTCTTCCTCTCAGAGGGTTCAAATGGGAAACAAAATGCTGTTCCCGAGGGTGCGTTAATGATCGTGTTGATTATTTTCACGGTAAGACATCGTCTATTTTCCTTCGACGATGTTTTTTACGATCGTGATTGCACAGGCTTTTTATCATGTTATCGTTAACAATTCTTACGACCCCCTTGAGAAAGCGTTACCTCTTTCGCTTGCCGACAAGATGTACAACGAGGTAGCGAGTCAACAAGCTGGACCCTCCTCCGAGGCTGCTCCGTCCGACAAAGCCTCGTCCCACGAACAATCGGGATCCCGCGAACAACTCGCGGCGTCAGATCCGGAGGAGCAAGACCTCGGTTTCGCACATCCTGCCATATCCGAGGCGCAACGCACTATTTGGTTACCCCACGATACTCTGGGGCTGGCGGAGGGCGAGCAAAGGGACTGTCAGGAAGCTGGCGTGGACGCGAGCGTCGGTCCGAATGCGACGATGGACGAGAAGGGTAAGGTGGATGTGACTGGGTTCCCGCCAGAGTCAAGGGTATTGGATGTATAATATCGAAGGCGCGTGTGGATATAGTAGCAATGTATATACCCTTGTACTCTTATTTACCTTGGTACTATAACGTATATTCTTGAGCCACAGATACTATATACATGATAGGTTGAGGATGAGAGAATGAGAAGCAACAAGTGTGGATAGGGAGGATGGTAACATAGTATGCCGGTAGATCCGATGATCACCGGATTGATACCGTGCGTATGCGTCGTAGTCGGAGTCAAGTATCCCGATTTGGATATGAGATTGAATCGGACAGAAGGGCGAGTCCCCGGAGTCCGTGTGCTGGGTCACCCTATACCCTATCAACTCGCGCCATTCTTTCCTTCGCGCATTCATCTCTCGAGCCCGAGCCTGGCCTGATACACCATTACCTTCCCTCGCATCTTCAATCTCCAGTTAATTGTGCCATCTCTTGAGTATGTGCCATTGTATCCTTTGTCCTCTGATTCTTATCTTCTATCTAGACAGGCTATCCCTTGCTTTCAGCTAGCAGTCCACATTACAATCTATCTCTTACAGGTGAACATATCAGTGATGGCAGAGACTGCTGCATCCAGTGAGTTGGAATATTGCTTCACCTGCCTGGAAATTAACTTGTTCTTTACAGCTGCACATGTGCAGGACATCACAATGCTCCGGGTTCATTACAGATGTCCCCATTTTCGCATTCTCATCATAGGAAGAGCTAATGCTGGAAAGACAACCATCCTTGAGAAGGTTTGTGGTGTAGCAAAGGGAACAAAATCCATCATCATACATGACAAGGAGGGTCAGTTGGATGAAAAGCCAATTCACTTTCTCATAACCTGTTCCATTTAGGTGAAGAATTGGCTCCTTCTGGAACACATTTGTCACCATCGATTGAGGTGAGTTAGACAGTGAACTATGGCCTGGGATTTGCTCATTGATTGCATTAAATTGTCAGAGAGGCATACATGATATTGAGCATCAGATTACATATGAAGGAAGCAACTTCATCTTCCATGACTCTCAAGGTTTTGAGTCTGGTGCAAAGAAGGAGATAGAGGTTGTTTGGGACTTTATTGAGAAGCGGTCTGCTGCAACAAAGCTAGAGGATCAATTGCACACAATTTGGTATCTTGGCATTTGTTCTTTGCATCAATAACTAATCATGCTTCCCATAGGTACTGTATACCAATGGACAGTACTCGCCCCATCCTGCCTGCAGAACTTGAGTTCTTTAATAAAGGAACAGGGAAAGGTAAGCTATCTAGTGGTACCTCTGCAATTAATAACACCTCCACAGTTCCTTTGGTGGTAGTATTCACCAAATTTGATGGTCAGATAATCCAAGAATCTGGCAAATTGGGTGATATGGAGGACAATGCAGTTAAGTGGGACAAAGCCAGGGAAAATGCTGAAATCACTTTTCAGAGAGTTTATCTCCCTAAAGTCTTTGGGACCAATTACCCTCCAAAAGCATATGTTTGTCTGGAAGGTGAACTTGAAGATCATTAACATCTCATGCCATAGTAAGCCAGAGATAATATTTATTTCAATAGATATGGACATTCCAGAGAATGACTGTCCTGAATTGACTGAGAAGACAGCTGGGGCAATTGATGATGACAGTCTACAAGAGCTGTTTGTCTCAACCCAAATGAACAATATTGGTCTTTGTRTTATAGCTGGACTTCAGTGACTATAACATTAAATGTCAACTTTAAAATGTTGACAATCTCTAGACATGTCTTGGATCGAGAGGAACATTCTTCCTGGGCTACTGAATTTATCATAATTATCAGCAAGTTTCCACACTACTGGGTATGTTTCACAAATGGAATTACATCTTGAATGAAAGGCTGAGCTTGAATAGATTGGCAGAGATGTAGGTTTTTGCATTTGCAATATGCCACAACAGTAATGGCATAGTTTTAATTTGTTATACTCAACATAATTTTAAACAGGATGTATGTTGCACCTGGTTGTATTTGTCTATGGATGATAAGTTTTTATTCAGCAGAAGAATGAAATGGATGTGAGTAATAACATAATCATTCTGCAGGTAGATCTCATGCCCCACATAACAGTGGGCAAGTGATATCACAATAATCATAGGAGCTAATCTCATGTCAGACAGTTTGTGAGTGATGTTGCACATTGACTCTCAGACAACCCCCATGAGCAATAGAAAGTGGGTAGATCAGCACATTAGTATCTGTGAGGTGATCTAATACATAAGCAGATAGTAAGTCATGGTGGTCTTCATTCTGTGAGGCCATGTCATCCCATAACAAACAGGCAGTAAGTAGTAGCACTGATGTTGCATGTCATATCATACCAGCTTCACAGGATGTGAGTGATGGCATCATGCTCTTGCTGTCAAGCAATCTCATCTTGTCTCATGGTCAGGGAGTATATCATATTGCACTACCATTTCTTCACAGTTGATCACAGAGCACACAGGTTGTGAGTGACAAGAACTACTTGTTGTGCAAACCTCGTATCTTATATCAACAGGCAGTAAGTGACACTGCACCTGTTTTGTATATGCCTTAATTCCACCTGACAGGAGGTAAGTGACATTGCACATATTCCTAAAGGGGTGTCTCAGTATGTGTCATTGAATCTATATAGAAAGTCAGTGGTAATGCATGTTGCCTTCCATGGCAATTTCATGACAARACATTTCATGGCCAACAGGAAGTATGTAGAATTGTACACCTTTGCACAAGTCACTGTCTCATGATCTGTAATCAAACAGAGAGTGAGTAGTTACATTATTTTCTGACATTAATGTTTGAGAAAATCCATGAAATCCCAAACAGAATGTGAGTTCAGAGTAGCTCCACATGCTACTGTTCAAAGAAAGTCTTATCACTTTTCATGCCATGACCCACAGTGGGTAAACCTGCATTCTTTCTTTTTCCAGGCAGTCTCATCCCTTGACCAATAGTTTGTGAGTGACACTGCATTTTCCCTTTTGCCAGGCTGTTTCATTATCTCTCATCCCATAACCAACAGGGGGTGAGTGACACTATACTAGTATTTTATCTTTGCCAGGCACTGGTCTCATTCCATGACAAACAGTTGGTGAGTTCTGCAGCTTTTTTTTCTTTCTCCAGGCAATCTCATTATCTTTCATCCCATGACCATCAGTTTGTGAGTGACTGCTCTTATCCTTTTGTCAGGCAGTCTCATCATCTCTCATCCCATGACCAACAGCCAGTGAGTAGCACTCCATCTTTTCCTTCACCTGGCAGCCTCCTCACTGCTCATCCCATGTCCAACAGAATGTGAGAGAACACTCCATTTAGTTTTCTTTTCCAGACTTTCTTATTTCTCATCCAATGACCAACAGGGTGTGAGTGACACTCTGTTTCCTTTGCCTAGCTGTGTCATCATCTGAATCTTATTCCATGACAAACAGGTGGTGAATGCTACTGCTTTTCTTCCTTTGCCAGACATTCTCATCCATGACCAACAGGGGGTGAGTGATATGCATTTTTTCTTCTGTGTGCTCTCATCATCTCTCATCCTATGACCATCAGAGTGTGAGTGACACTGCATGTCTTCCAATTTTTCCAGGCAACCTCAACATGTTCCATCCCATGACCAGCAGGGTGTGAGTGATACTGCATTTTTTCCTACAGTCTCATCATGTTCAAGTTTCATCCCATGGCCAACAGTTGGTGAGTGACACTACCTTTTTCTCTTTCCAGGCAGGTTCATCCAATGACCAACAGCCAGTGAGTAACACTGCACTTGTCTTTTGCCAGGCAATCTCAGGCTCATCATCTTTTATCCTATGACCAACAACAAACAGCCAGTGAGTGGCATGGCATTTTTCTTCTGTCAGGCAATCTCATCATGTTTTATCCTATGACCAACAGGAGGCAAGTGACACTGCATTTTCTTTGGCCTGGTGTCATCATGTCTCCTCCCATGGCCAATAGTTGGTAAGTGGCACTGCATGTTTTCTGCCCAGCAGTCTTATCATATCTCACCCCATGACCAACAGGATGTGAGTGACACTGCATTTCTTCTTTTGCAAGGTAGTCTCATCATCTTTCATCCCATGACCAACAGCCAGTGAGTGACACTGCATTTCTTCTTTTACCAGGTGACACTCTATTCATTTCTCATCCCATAACAATAGGCTGTGAGTGACACTGCATTTTTTCTTTTTCCAAGTGTTCTCATCATCTCCCATCCCATGACTGACAGGAAGTGAGTGGAACTGCACTTTGTGTCAAAAGCAGTCTATCAAGTCTTATCTCATTATCAACAGTGGGTCAGTCTGAGTCATGCATTTGTCAGAATGTATCATATCTAACTTATTGAGTCATGCTTTGTAGGATGTAAGTGCTCCTGAATTATTTTTACAGCCTCATCTCATCTCACTCAAATAGAAAGTGAGTGGGACAGCACTTTTAATAATCCAAGCAGAATCATATACTATGACCAAGAGGGTAGGTTATACTATGCATCAGGGAGCCTTGGCATCTCAGCTCATGGCAAATAGGATGTAAGTGCCATTGCTCCTGTTACCTCCCAGACTGTCATCCCATTGCATGATCAATAGGCAGTGAGTGGCAACACCATGTTTACTATGAAGCATTATGGCATATCTTATAATGTTTGTGGCTAACAGTTTGTGAGTAAGATGAGATATTTTATTTTCATATTGATTATACAATGTTGTTAGTCTGTGAGTATACCAAGCTCCACCTGGCTATCTCAACATATCTCCTTTCTATGAACAATAGAGAGTGAGCAAAACTGCACTTTATCATCAAGTTTAAGGGCTTAGTATTAATTTAACAGGAAGTGAGTGAATTTGACTTTCCTGTGCTATATATTGATAATGATGTTTTTAAAACTATTTTACAGATTGTATAATGATAATTTTCAGTCTTTTTTCACAGCATGCTTACYAATTTTCACTCAGGTTGTATGTCCACTAATAAATTAAACTTGACAATCACATTTCCTTAATATTAGCCTAAACTTCACCTTTTGTTTGGGCCATCAACTGAGTTCTCAGTAAATGTAAGATGTCTCTCTCTACCTCCATTATACAGCAATTTATTCTGTTTCACCAGCCTGAGGCATGTCAAATGTTAGTTGGTATGTATCCTGTCTCCTTTATTTTTGGATATTGACATTTTAAAGCAATGAGTATCATTGCCAAGCTGTCATTTTGGATCATGAAGCCAACAACACAAACTGAGAAATCATCTACTCCATTTGAGCAAGTTATCATGGATGCTTTGGCCCAGTTCACAAGAGAAGGCTATGCAGAGAAACTGAAGACCAGCATTACTTCACTGTCTTTGCCTTCCAACAGAAAGGATTTACTTTCATTCATGTACAATCAGGTCATCCATACCTAATGGTAAGTGCTTCATTCACAATTTATGGCATGACCTCAATGACTCAAGATAGGGTGTTACATTATAATGTACATCAGCCCATTTCCCAGAGATCTTTGCCAATGATTCCCTAGCTATGCATGTCTGTACTAGTATCTTGAAATGCCCCCTGACTATATTCCCAATGTCCTTCTTTAAACCTCATCTTTTACCTATGAAGGTTTTATTTACATGCAGACCTGTTGAGTAATCTACCTCTGTTGAGACTGGAATATATGTGAAAGGTTGTACTTGTGTAAATGTCTGCATATCCACATGGACTGGATGACCAATCCATGGATACAGATCTGCAAACATTTATAATACATRTAGGCATGGAGTTCAAACTGTGCCATTACTCACCAGACCTTGGGGACACATGATGGACTTGTGCATTATGCACTGATTAGTCAGACAGGCCCATTTATTACTTTCTCTTACTCATCATTCAATGTCATACTGATTACACTAACTGACTCATTGTTTCTCTTCTTCAATACTCATATTACTGTATAATCCTGTGTTGCCTTTGTTCTGCTTTCATTGATTTCATTATTCTTACATATTTGATAAAATGACTTATACTTATTATCAAGTAGTATAAATACTTGCAATGTACTTGAGCAGTTAAATAAACCTTAAGTTCAACTTGTGCCAGTGCAACTTGTAGTATAGTTGTCAGTTCAATCAAGCATAGTCTTCTTTGATCCTTCCCACCTCTGTTGGGACCACTGTCAAGGTAGTTTAAGTAGTTTAAGACCTTATCTAGCCTTAACTTTTTCAGCCCAATTTCCTGATGTACAGGCCTGTGGCTATACTTATCTACTGGTAGTACCCATTGGTGGATAAGGAATCTTGGGCAGGGGCCTGGCAAAAGTAGATAGATCTGGTCACCAATTCCCACTCTGCCATTGCTATATAACACTTTATCATGGCATACAAGTCCTTCAAAGAATTGTAACAGATGATCATGGACTGATACACTCTCTGCAATTCTTGCAGCACAATGAGCTTGCTATACCACTCCTACACAACTAGATAAGATATTGTCAGGGCCTACCCCTTGTTAATCAGAATTGTATTGAAGGATCTTCACTGATAACTTGTCATTGTAATAAAACTGTTTGCACAGTTA
>JNHV02000475.1:0-15795 GCA_001691785.3 Amanita brunnescens Koide BX004
GCAGGTCAAGAAGATGACTATGGGGCATTCTATTCTACTGGTCAGTCTGCACCATAACTGCGCTTCGCTTCAGAACTGGGAGCGGACAAAGACAACCTTGGATATGGTACAGCAAACGATAGCAACAAGGGTACAAGATTCACGAACTACATGTTGGTACTACTAGCAGCAGAAAACAATTGTATCAACAATACTTCATCAGCGGTCCATACTTGAGCTGATCATCGGCGCGTTGGTGGTGCCACGTAGTGGCTCTTCTTTGTACACGCCTCACACTTTTCATTCACATGTTTAAAAAAGTACCACGATGTCGGAACTGTATTAGATGCCTGCAAGATGCGTCAGTGCAATTCCAGAAGGTGGAAACACTGAAAACCAACAAGCGTTTCGACCTGAATGAAAATATTCGCACGGCCAACTGTAATCTCTGCCCGATTTCCTTCTCCTTCAGTCACCGTACGAAGGCCCAACACTTTCTCCAATTTCAACGAGAAGAGAAGAGCTCCCAACTCTCGTACGAAAGCCTTTGTCGCAGCACTGATGTTGATAACACTGTTAACTCTCTCGTGYGCGACAAAGTTGTACTCGAAAGGTGCAAGTTGGCCGGGTTCCTCGAAGATGAAAGTATAGGGAATAACTTTGCCGAGAGGTCTGTTTTCGGCGCCGTAGTCTTCAGGGCCCCACGGAATTGAGGTGTTTCCGACAGTTACAAGTCTCTCAGACGGCTCCATGTTAAAGTGACGATGAAGGAGGGTGAGGCCAAATCTATAATCCCTCGGGCATAAATGACAAGCTTCCAATATAGAGGCTGAGTGAATCTACATACTTGTCCTCCATCTTATGGCGAGTGAACAATTCGCGGATGGTGGTGTTGATAATGTCCTCGCCATTGAGAGAAGCGACGTAATCATAGGCAGCGTCAGGGCCTGCGGTGCAGCGGTGTTAGTACGAAGGGACAACGTTGCGAATAAAGGAGCAGAGATGTACCTCCGAGCGCATCGATGATGTCGGGATTGTACTCGGCAAGTAAAGTTTCAGCTGTGTTGGGCAAGGTCACGGTCATGTTGGCAAGGGGGAATGTGGCGAAGATCTTTTGAGTCATCCCAATCGTCTTGATTTTTATAATCTTTTGTGGGCCACTTCGATGCTGAATTAAATGGTGTTTCTCACATGGCTTAACGCATGTGCACGACCCTGGACACTTGTGAGAAATCCCAATGGGGATGTAAATTCCCCAATAATACTAGTACTGTCGTAGCTTGTGGTAGGTTCGCCACGCCAGAGCTTCTTTTGTTCCTGGCTGTGAAACTATGTATGTCTGGAGTCCCGGGCGTTAAACCGCTGTGGATTGCTTTTGGACAGTGCCCCTTTCTCATATTTCCCATGCAATCAAAAACGGGAGACGACAGTTCGCCGTTTCTACGAATGGGCTCTATCTACTGAAAATGGTGCTCTTCCGCATCCGCCGAGCGTAGTCCCCCGTCTGCCCACACTTCCGCGATCTCTCCCCAGAAACCATAGCCCCTACTAGGCATTTTATTCGCGAACGCCTATGAATGCCCACGCTCCCTTTCAGCACCGTCCATCGCCATCAATCCCACCGAATCTATTCTTGACGTCGTCGCCGCATCACAGCCTCCATCAATATTTCAATGACGATCCCTTTAGCGCCATCAGCAGCTCTGATAAGTAGCTGCTTATGGACACGTCGAAAATAGCCTTCCAACCACCGCTTCCCACATTCCCTCTTGCTGCTTCCCGCCTTCCCTCCTACTAGTACCGTCCCACTCCTTTATCCAGCTCGCGGCGCTTCCCTGCTCCCACCGCCGCTCCACGCCCCTGGCTCTTCCTCCAGCGGCGGCTGCCTCACACTACCCTGCTGCTGATTCACTGCTTCATGGGAATTACGGCTCGCTGCCCGCTTCCTCGCACTCGGGAGCCCGCTGTGCGCTCTTCAATGCCACCTGCCGCCCAGTTCCCGCCTTCTGGTTCCTCAACGGCTTGTCCCTCCACCCCCTCACCTTGCTGACGACTCCACCTACTATTAACAAGGATCACTCGTCGCCGCCGGCTGCCCCCGCTTCTTGGCCCTGCCCGCTCCCCGTCTACTCCTCGCATCCGCTTACACGATCCCTGCATGATTCTGCTTCTCATTAACACTAAAACCTCCCGCGCTCCATCCGATCCTGTTGCTCATAAAACGTCTTGAGTCTTCAGGCACGATCCCTGCTGTTTCCCAAGTCTATTCATCATAAACATCGCTTGGAATTATGTAAGCCACCTCTTTATTTTCAACTATGCCAACGACACCGTGTTGTCGTTGCCCAAAGTGTTCAACCTTTAGCGCCATCAGTATCATATCGACAACAGATTGTGAAATGGGAGCGACGCGAGGGTAATATTTCGTAAAGTACGGAGCGAATCGCAAAGGTAGGGGGACGATTGAGAGTGGGAGACGGACGACATGAGCCTCTGGCGTTTCTTGGTTAGTAAATATATTCTGTGTGAAGCACGACAATCTTCCTCTCCAGGCCTGTTGCTGAAGCTACTCTCATTGAAGGTCCACGGATGGCGAGTTGACATCCATTGAACATCGCTCTCGGCGTCGGTCCTCTTTGAATGAGCGAAACCCTTGCTGGCCCCTCTGCAACCTCTAGCCTCGCAAGGATCGGTACCAGGTCCTCCGCAGTGGGCAGAGGAAGGATACGTTGTGAATCTAGGTACTTAGCACTTTGCCTATCTGGTGTTCACTCGGATGGATACACAAACGATGGATCCTGCGCCCAGACCCTCGATGTGATTACGAGGTCAATTTCGCCACTCCATGTCTCAAGCTCATAGCATTCTGGCTTCACACATAAGCGGAACGAACACGATAGCAGGTGATTGAGGAAAATGTTGCCTTGATCATAAGCAGAATGTCGTGAAAGCTCTACTGGCGTTTGCTTCCTAGGCTCCTAGTATGTAGCGAGTGTCTTTCGAGTCGCATGGTCTAGCATTGGACGCATCCCGCATTGTTAGTCCGATGACCCGACTCCACGACGGTGCGATCGGGCGAAGTGGGACGTCACATGACTCGCCACCAAATGTCGCCATTCACGCACCATATTAGCTGTAGCCTGTGGGGGAGGGAATGTTGTTGTAGTAATACATTTTTGCCCAAAATCAGTATGAACGACTGGCCAGTCGAGCTGATTTCTTACGTTTTTGAACTAGCCTGCACAGATGCAGGGCGCACTGTACATTCTCTCTCGCTCACGTCGAAGAAACTCCGCGAGATCGCACGGCCATTCCTATACCAATCACTCTTAATATCAAGTCTGGGACAACTCACTACGTTGTTGAAAAAATGGGAGAAAACGCCGGCGCACTTACGCCGCATCCGACATCTCTTCCTTTCCATTGACCACGACCCGCACTCACACGATACGCGTTCAGCAGACGCCTCAGTCGTCATAGGTGCCCTACAAAATGTCGCAGACGGCCTACGGACGCTGACACTCGTTGCGCCGTGTCAGTTCACCGGTACTTCAATCTTATCCTACCTCTTCCGTCTCTCCTTCCCGCTGTTGGAGGAGCTCACAATCGCTGGGTTATACGCCTATTCGTTCCAGACAGGCAACTTTCCACGGCTTCAACGTCTACATTTCGCAGCTGGTAACAGGAACCCACGAGGCCTCTTCCAGTTTGGCGCGCTCGATAAAGCGTTTCCAGAACTCACCCGCCTAAGGGTGTCCGGTCTTTCCAGGGCGCTCCCTTTCGTTGACGAACTCGAACGCGCATTGGAAAACGGAGGCAATAGGCAAGACGAATCGCTCGCGCTTCCTCCACGGCTCGAAAGGCTTTATGTGGAGTGTACCTCGACATCCCCTTCACCGCTATCTTCGAGACGACCGTCACGATCTTCATCCACTACCGATCTTGCTCTATCATTTCCCGTGCCTAGCATCACCGATGATCGTCAGAGAATGATGATAGAGCGGTTGACGGATCTCGCAGGAAAATATGGCGCCCAGTCAAACAATCGTGCATCCGTAGAGCTCGTGGTGTTAGATTCCACGAGTAGTAGCGGAGCATCGGGATATGGCAATACAGATCAGGAAACAGACGTAGCTGCGAGGCTCAAGCAGGACTGGTCAGATCGCTTGGATGGTAGGGACGGACCCTGGAAAATTAAAGCATAACATTCTTCACGTCGCGCAATATTATAATAATGTAATTTTAAATAGACCTAGAGCTTCCGGAAAGTTCCGTTATTAACTATCGGCCTCGAAATGGTTTCTCAAGACACACATTCTCGAGATCGTACCCACACTCTTACGGCATGTAGCCGATTTGCGTACCCGGACTTGAGAATTAATCTATTTTATACTTGTGACTTCCGCATCGCGGCCCCTTTCAACTATCACGGTAAAGGCCCTTTCAACGCCTCCGGCTAAAACTGTCTCAAAATCAAGATAATCAACAGAGTTTTAGTTCTTTCTAGTGACGCATGCAGCATATATATATCATTTAGCAAGAAGCAAAAAGTTATAGACTTGATGTTGAATGTCAAACAAGTCCAGTATTGAGTCGAATCGGACCTGGCAATCGTCCCAAGCCGTGAGCCCTGAGTAGCTGCAAACGTTACCAACGTCAAACCCAGCCATGCACGCTTTAGACCAAGTGCAGTACAGTGCCAGAGCCAAGTTCCAACTACCACGTCGCGAGCTCAGTGTACAGGTCACAATTAATCAAAACCGTTGTGGATCGCCAGCTCCAGATGGCGTAGGCATAGACGTAGCCTCCTAACTTGGTCGTGGGTAACTTCGGAGTGTGGAGGTGACCRGTGAAGAGGAGAGTGGTGGTGGTGGCCAAGGCCTGAGGATGGCGTTTCTTGCGCTTCTCCCCGCTCTTCTCTCCTCATTCACATCCATCGTCGTACACCCCGCCCCACCAACCTTACACGAAAATTCCCGATGATTGGCCCGGAGCCAGTGGAGTTGGCCGGGCTGCCTGTCCGATCGGAGAGGCTAACGTATTTTAGTGCGGTGCGATGAAGACAAGAACGTAGCTCATTCACCTCAAGGTTGAAGTGGGTGCTATGGGCGCTGCTTGGAACGAAGTAGAAAAATGGGGTGTCTCACCTGGAAGGACCAAGGCTCCGACGAGAGAGGTCAGAGTCAGAACTGCGATAGAGAGGATGTGAGGAACTGAAAGGCGGCGCAGCGATTTGCAGAAGCAGAGGATAGGGCATACTTTGGGCAAATAAATGTTTTATAGCCTTGCTTGACAGATGCCCCTGTAGCACGAAGATGGTGAAACGGACCAGTTTGTTGAAGAGGGTAACCCTGTCCAACGCAGTGTTGGACGGTTGATGCATGATGATACGTGCTTCTCTTCTTTTCCGACCTGTCACTGACTGTGGCTGACCTTGGACGACAATCCGGTATAGATAGGCCACCGAAAATGAAACATGTACTGCTGGGACATTCCGCAGCTTCAAAAAATGGGGAGGAGGTTAGGGCAATTCCACGTGATCTGCAGATACCTGCCGCGTGACTGTGCCATATGTGAGTCACGCGTCAGTACTGTAACTTTACACACGCGTAATTAGTGTGGGAAAGACAAACTTTCTCTCCACGGGCCACCAAGTTAGGTCCTAACCGCGCTTCAACTATTTACACCGCGCCACGGACTCTTAGCCAATGGTTGACCACCGGGTCTCGCCACGCGACTCTCCAAAATTTTGGGATGACAAAAAGAAAAGAGTTGTTGCAGGTGTTGTGAGTTAGACCCCTGCAAAAAGTTTCGCATGTTTCTCATTCAACCTACTATGTAACAGGAAATCCGCACGACCCCCACACAGTTTGCGGACATCCTGGGTACCTATGTCTGGGTGTTCAGCGGTGACCAAGAGTATCCTCAGGATCTCGAGCAGGGGTGCCGCGGCAACTACACGGACGACGCGGCTTTCATCGCCAAGTACAGCATCACGCTCAGCGCTGCAAAGCACAACCCCGGACAGCCAATCGCGCCCGAGGACTTCAACGGGCGCGTCACCTTTTGGGAGGTCATGGCCGCGTTTGAGGGTGTGCGAGGTGCGCGGGAGGGGTGGTCTTCGGACGGGGCTGTCATGGAGAGCTGTTGGGAGGTGCTGCTTACTGAGAACCAGGATGAGGACAAGGACGAGGACAACATATGGTTGGAACCGGAGGGCAATACAGTGGGCGTTGCCGTGGTGCTGGATGATAACGGGTGTCCGTTTTTGGTGTTTGACTGGCACCTTCCGGAGGCGCCCCGTTGTTCATGGTCTGGCTATTATGTGGGGAAGCGATTGGTAGAGGGGAAGGACTGGCGGTTGACGAATGAAGAACGGGGCCGGTTGGGGATTGGGGCCACATTTAGGAGTGTGGAGCAGTTATTCAAAGAGGGGAGTCCGGGTGTGTATTCTGACGATTCTGTGGAGGAAGAAAAGGCTGTTGGAAAGAAGAGGAAAGCGAGCACCAGTGGTGAAACAGGCGCTAAGAAGGTGAAAGCGAACACTGATGAAACAGGCGCTAAGAAGGGGAAAGCGAGCACCAATGAAACAGGCGCTAAGAAGGGGGAAACAAGCACTGATGGAACAGGTTCTAAGAAGCGTCGTCGGCGTCGTCGACGTCGTCGTGCTCAAGCTCCGATGGTCCCTGGTCCTGTTACTGCTGCCGAAGGCTGAGCATTTGATACAGAAAAATAATTATCCACCCCGTCGAGATCCGTCCTTCAACACTCACTCTCGAAAAAGGTTATCTAATTCTATGTCRTTGGCTTTCGTATTGCAATTTACTACAACATATATCTAATGACAATTACTTTGGTCTTAGACTTGTTGCGTTGTCGACTCGTGCAATAAGTTCTGTCAGTCTGTTTCCCAGCACAGCTATTTTCGAAACCCAATTTGACAAATAGGTCCGCCCGTATACCTCCAACCATTCTCAACACCCAGGCTTATACAATGGAAACCAGCCTCCCAGATCTCCCTTTTACAAATTATGGAGACGCAGAACTCCRTCCCAATGCTCTCCACAGTATTGACAAAACAACTCCTCAGAACTATCCTATGACTGATCTTGAGACCCTCATGCATTGGACCTCCTTCCCTGATGACATCAACCAAGTCATCCAATCTGCAACCATCCATGCCAATTTGCCTTCTACTCCGTTCAGTCTCAACATCTTAACAAATACGAGATTCGTGCAAAACGAACAGAGGCTTCAGTGTCATGCAACTGTCGCATTGCACGAGGGAGTCGAACAGGTGTTGGAGATGTTTGGGGTGAATGGATGGCTTGCCAATGTTGCCACTGGCATGCCAGGCGGCGGGAATGCTGCGATTGTAGGAGATCCAGATCTCTCATGAGTCATAGGCTGCACAGGGGCCAGTGCACCCGAAACTCGTCGTATGGTCTCTCGGTCATCACATGTGTATTCGCTGAATCTCGCTGGTGTTATAGGTTGGGTACAAAACTTGGTGGTCTGTGGATCTGGTGATGGAGAATCTTTTCGGCGCCTTTGATGGCACTCGTCATGACGCACCCAGTACACGATCCTTGCATGCTCTCGAACAAACTTATGGGTATATGGCCTTCAATGATACCAAGTTTGGTATCCTTTCCCAATTGGAAATGTGCCTTATTCCTGCGCCGTGCCGAAACGCCAGACGGCAAGACCCTTGAACATTACCTCGTCGAACTAGATGGACCTCTCTCGATGCTGAAAGCGTGGGTCGGCATGGTGTTGCTTGCAAGGGACRAYGGGTTCTATGCGTCCGCTACCCCATCCCGCCCCCCCTCGGGTCACCATTTCAGAGTCATGAAGGCTGCCCGCGAGGAAAGGGAGGCACCTGTTGCCAACGCTGCAGGATACCATATGGAGCCTGTCGATGGTGAATACCAGTGCCTCCCTATAGACTTTCGCCTATGCCACCTTGACGTTAGCTCTGCTCGCCGTGGATCRGGCGCTTGCATACTAAGAGCTCAACTGTCTGTTGGGGGGACTATGACCCAAGTTGTCTGCAAAATTGTCGATATCACGCGCTATTCCGAAGCAGCAAATTCACTAGCCTGTGCCTACGCCGCCCTAGAAGACCTTCAAGGCGATGTGATTCCCATAGTGCGCGGCTTTTACGAAGTTTGGGGAATGCTGCGTTTCCTTGCTTTAGAACCTGTCGGCGATGCCATTCCTGAGGACGAACCCATTGACCACGCCCTTCGCATGAAGATGAGGACGGCTTTACAACGCGTTCACAATGCTGGATTTATCCATGGCGATATTGCACGTCGTAATTTTTGCAGGACAGAAAACAACGATGTCTTCTTGGTGGACTTGGAGAGATCTCAACCCTCCATGAACCCAGCTGATGTGATTAATGAAAGGAATCAAGTAGATGAATTGTAGATTCTACTAATTTACGTACCCCAGTTGAAGAACGCTTCCAATCAGTTACGAGATGAAGCCCTCGCAGCCCACAAATTATCCCGTCAGCTCAGTTAGGTCATTCGACGCGATTTGCGGATACGTGCTGGTGTGCCATATGTGGGTCACGCGTCGGTGACGCGCCGTCTCGTCACAACCATCTCTCGTTGTCTCTTACAATATCCCCATCTACCTTCCCTCGCCAATGTCCCCCATGCCGACCTAAAACATCGAGTTTTATTTCCTACAGATATAAATATATATATCATTAAGTAACGACAGATGGTAGACGTGTGTGTATTGTTAACATGCCAGGACTAAAACGTCCGTAGAGATTCTGCTGCGCGAGACTCGGTGACAATGAAATAGCTGTGCATTCAACGAGCCCCAATCCCTAAAAAAAAACAAAAGCCAAAAAAGCAAGAAAAGAAAGAAACCAAGCGAAAGGAGAGGTGTTAAAATTCAAATGAAAAAGAGAGAGCGGCAAGTCTGTATCCATCCAAGCAGCGCGCAGCCAGCAGTCCCCAGATACTAAATAACGAAGCAAGTCGAGTCCAGTCGAGTTGGGTCCAGTCGTGAGTGAGTATAATAATGTTCATGCGCGCGTTGGAGGGTGTGTAGGGTGGGACGCTACCGCGTCGCGAGTCCAGCGTATGGGTCGAAATCACCAGAAGCGATCGTTGATGCAGGTCGTGGTGGATATGGTGGATATGTTGGGTTATTAGTTCTGGAGGGTATGGAAATAGATGGGAAGACTTGGTCGTGGGTGATTGGTTGTGTGATCGGAGGTGGAGGTGAAGGGGAGAGCGGTGGTGGTAGTTCTTGCTGCTCTTCTTCACGTTGTTCTGGTGTTTCATTTGCATCCGCTCTCGGGTCCTCACCAACCGTACTCCCGCTCAAGAAACTCTCCCGAGATAACGGGAAGGCAAGCGAGCCGGACTGACCGAGCCTCCCGCGCGCGGTACCAACCCCGGCCATAGTGGAAGCCGGACTGACGGGCGCAGGCGCGGACGCACCGCTTTCCTCATCCTCGGGAGATAGAGCCACACCYACACCCTCAGCATCCAGCGATGGAGCATGGTAATGTTGCTGCTGCTGCTGCTGCGCCGCGGCGGCCAGGAGGACCAARCTCGGATTGCGTTCGTGTGCAGGGACCCTGCCTCCGCTGCCCTGGCTGACGCGGATAGCCCGACCGAGCGGATAGCTCGAGTCGTCCGCGACCACCAAACTCCAGCGCGACCCCTCCCCGCCCACACCAAAATCGTCCGCGCCGACCCGCGTACGAGCGCTGCTCGCAGTGTACTCGGACACCACGCGGCTGCTCGACGCACCCGTGCCCGCCCTATCGCGAGGCCTCACCTCCACCTCTCCCTCATCAAACGACCGCGACCGGCTCTTCATCACGATCCTGTCCTTGTCGGGCCCAACCAAACTCCTCTCACTACCCCCCAGCTCTCTCAACCCAATCTTAACCTCCCCCTCCCCCTCCCCACTTCCCCTCCTCCCAACCGCGCCGTCCGCCTCCTCCTCCGCCTCCTCCTTACCAAACCTCCTCCGCATCAACACCCACCGAATCCCAAACAACACACAACACATCGAGAAAAACCCAACCAACGCAACSAGCACGATAATACCCACCGAGAGCCGCCTGGGCCCGACCGTAACGGGCGCCGCCGCGCCGCCGGGGGCGGTGCTGTGGTTGCCGGAGGGGGAGAGCGGCTGGTTGAGCACGCGGACGGTTTGGAACTCTTCCAGCGCGATGGCGGCGTTGGTCAGCGCGAGGAGGCCCAGCGCGGGGTGGATCTCCGAGTCCGAGTCCGAGTCCGCGCCCACCGACGAGGAGGGGAACGACCCGTTTGGGAAGGGCGTGTCGTACCCCATAACGGTGTAGGTGTTTCTCAGGAACGGGACGCCGAGGATCATGTCGCCGATGCCTAAATCGGGGTTTCCGAGCGCGGCGGAGGACTGGATCATGCCGACGCAGTACTGGGCGCGGTTGTTGTTGGGCGGCTCGGTGGTCAGGTCGAGGGGGTGGAGCGGGATTTCGGGGCGGTCGTCGAGGGTGATGGTCATGTTGAGCGGCGTCGTGCAGGGGACGTAATCTGTTTCAAGTTGGGRTTAAGTTAGGTTAGGTAATAAAGTGGGTTGAGGGATGCCGCCGGATCGCGGCAGGCACACGTACAGTTTCCGTCTGCGGCTGGGCCGATGCCGAGCGCGCCGTAGATGCCGTTGGCGATGTCGGGGGTGGTGAGGATGACGGGGATGCCCGAGTCGAGGACGGCGGTGGGGTACTGCTCGCCSCCCGCGGAGGCGTCGATGTCGACGGGTTTGCGGACGCCGTCGACGTAGACGGTGATGGCGTGCACGGTGACTTTCCAGTATATGATGCCGACGCGGTCGCTGACGAGCGGGAAGTAGTTGATGGCGCTGGGGTCGGAGACGAGGCTGGAGGGGTGGAGRCCGATGCCGAGGAGGGAGGGGACGCGGTCGGAGCCTGGGCGCTCGAGGGAGAGGGAGAGGAAGTGGGCTGCGGGGGCGGAGGAGACGGGGGTGAGGGAGAAGAGGTTGGAGGCCCAGGCTGCGCCGTCGGGGGTGTTGCCTGTGACGGGGGGGATGATGGAGGCGATAACGGAGTTGAGGGGTAGGGCGAGCCCAAGGATGCCTTGGAAGCTGGACGAGATGGGTTCGTCATCAATGGAGGAGGCTGCGGCTGCAAGCGGGTGAACAGGACGGTGAAAAATGAAGCGGGGGACGCACCAAGGGCTTGGTTGTTGATGATGTAGCCTCCGACGCCGACTTGGTCCCAGACGATGGGCCCGGCGACGGAGCCCTGGAGGTATGTGATGTTGAAGGTGTTGCCTGTCTGGGTGGCATATGAGGGGTTGAAGAGGTTGCCACCGCCGCTGCATGACAAGCATTCTGTTGAGGCGATCCACTGTGGGAGTGGGCAGTTAGCTGATGCGCCACGGGAAGCAAGAGAGGAAACCGACGAGATCGGAAGACCCTGTGTCGACTTGCAGAGAGTAGGCGTTTGGGGAGCCACCGAGGAAGACGGGAATTGTATATACGCTGCAAAAGGATTATATTAGCTAAAGCGAATAAGACAAAGAGAGGCGACGCACGCTTCGTACGCAGAGGAAGTCTGGAGCTGGAGAGCGAGCACCAGGCCCTCTGTGCCACCGCTGCCTTGGACAGCGCGCTTGTGCATGGCAAGAGCCAAGAGTGGGTCTCTTGGCCGTGGGCAATGTTCCTGGCAAGCCGGTTGCTATTGACTCCGAGTCGCACATGTCTGTTCGGCCAACTCACTGTGAGTTTCACCTGCGCTGGGAAACATCCGCTCAAGTCCTCTAGTTCTCGCGTTGCCCCTTTGCACTCACCAAAATCTGCGCACACGCGTCGCCGCTTTTCAGAATGACTTGCTCGCCGCCAATCCGCCCATCGCCGGTCTCGATAGATCCATCGTCATCGACCCACGCAGGCTGCATATCACCCTCGGCGTCATGACCTTGTACCCGGACGGCCCACACTCAGTTGAATCGGCACTCAGTCTCCTACAGTCTCTCCAGCCGTCCATTGCTGTTCTACTCCAAGGCAAAAACGCAGTCAAGGTCAGACTAGACTCGCTTGACATTCTGAAACCAGACAGAGACCGGTCAAACGCGCACGTGCTTTTTCTTGGCCCGTCGACCCTTGACGATGACGGCGCGCGGCTCCAAGCCGTCTGCAGTGCGTCCGGTTCACTTACTAAACATCCACAGACTGAGACCCACCCACAGACCTCGTCAACAAGGCATTCGCCGACGCAGGGTTTATCACAGAAACACGACCCCTCAAGGCAAGACGCCGTCTCTCGTAACGTGCGCATCTCTTGGCTAATTGCTCACACTCCAGCTTCACTGCACGATTCTAAACACAACCTATCGCCGCCCGCGATCACGCATGCCGTTCTCATACGCCGACATCCTCGCATCCACCGCATACAACACAGTCCACACTGCCGGCTTCGGGACATACGACATCAGACGCATAGAGTTATTGAGGATGGGGAGCTACGGGCCAAACAATGAATACGTCAGTTGCGGCGGGACGGAGCTGCTTACATAAGAAGTAGTCTAGCGGGGTACAAACAGAGCACAATACGCACAGCAAATTGAAGCGGCGCTTGAAATTGGCGGGCAGCATCGCTTCGGTGGTTCAACGCATCCGCACGCCAACATCCTTTCCTAACTGCCCACCATCGTCGCTGTCCCCCTCCGCCTAGCCCGTTTATGTCCATGTCTGATATACGAAGGAAGCTCGTCATCGTCGGCGATGGTGCCTGCGGAAAGGTATATCGCGTCCTCTCTCTAGCCCTCTGAGACGTCCTCACGCTTTCCCCTCGTCAGACCTGTCTTTTGATCGTCTTTTCAAAGGGCACTTTTCCCGAGGTGCGTCCCTTTCTTTCTCTCCGACCCTTGCCTCCTTAATGCCACGCCTAGGTCTACGTCCCCACCGTGTTCGAAAACTATGTTGCCGACGTTGAAGTCGATGGAAAGCACGTCGAGCTGGCGCTATGGGATACGGCAGGCCAAGAAGACTATGACCGTCTCAGACCCCTCAGTTACCCCGATTCCCATGTTATCCTCATCTGCTTTGCAGTAGATTCCCCAGACTCGTTGGACAATGTACAGGAAAAGGTGCGTGTCGCTCTCACATACTATCACCCTTTCTCATCCCCGCCCTTTTGCAGTGGATCTCGGAAGTCATGCACTTTTGCCCCAACCTACCCATCATTCTCGTCGGATGCAAGAAGGATCTCAGGCGCGATCCCCGTGTTATTGATGAACTTAGGAAAACCAGCCAGCGACCCGTCACTCCCGAAGAGGTGTGTGTTTTCTCTTTGATTTGTGTGTSGAATTCCGCCAACGTGTTACCTCCCAGGGTATGGCCGTCGCACAGAAGATTGGCGCCAAGCACTATCTCGAGTGCTCAGCCAAGACGGGCGAGGGTGTCCGTGAAGTGTTCCAATATGCTACGAGGGCCGCTCTCTTGAGCCGAAACAAGAAGAAAGGCCCCCACTGCACAATCCTTTAATTCGCGGTCAGCTGACTAGGGTTCCTTACGCACACATACTCTCCAGAGATTCTGCCACCCCACCGTACGTTCCATCCCCGCTTACTATCGTCTCGACACACACATTGACTCGATGCTTTTTTCCCTTTCTTGTTTTTGTCCTACCACACATATATTACATACATACTTACCACACATTGGTTGGTATAATCATATATCGCAGCTCCCGAATTTCCTTTCTCCTTTTTTACTGTATACCCTGGTTCCTGTTTTGCTAGGCGACAAGGGTTTCAGCGCAACGTCTGTCCGTCCGTCTGTACCGAACCAATGTGGGCCGACTTTCTCTCCCTCTTTCTATTTTGAGTAAGAGCCGTGTGTTACGTAATGTAGATATCATCCAATCATGAAGAGTCTTTTACGTTGTTGCCGCTCAATGAGCGCGGTGTTCGCCAGTCTGCGAAATGGTGTCGTCGTGTCAGCGTACAAGTACCGTCCACCGATACGACTTTATGCAGCAGCCGATGGCTTGATTTGGGACCCAACGACTTTGAGGCTGATCTTCGGACCCGAGCTTGCCGTTGAGTTGATGGGATTGTTGACAGTTGAGCGCCGGGGATTGATGGGAGCCGCGCGGGGCCCGTGATACATAGGCTAATCATGATGCAGATCATGTGGCGGGGATGCGTCCAGGATACGGTCGTGCGTTCAGTTGGGCGCATTGGCGAGGCGAGAGGCCTCGGAATACCATGCTGGTTTGATAATCGGCCGTGGCACGCCCATACCATACCTATTAGTATTAGCATGTGATATCCGAGTCTGAAAGCAAATCCAGAAGCGGTCCATTTCATTTATACAGCTGTCAGCGCGGGTAACTGAGTGGGGTCCGGCTACGGCTACACGCTTGCTCCGCCCCCGCAAAAGAGAAGAAGAAGAAAAGCAGGCGAGGCGAACCTCGCGCGGGGTACCTACCTTTAGGGGGTGTACCACGCGAGAGCAGTAGTGCAGGCTGTACAGCTGCCACGCGTTCAACCTCCAGTACATCACACGGTCAGAGTAAGCCTGTCCCGCGATCAGAGCGGTGTGGGAGGCTTCCCGAGTATTGCTGGAATCATAGAAGATGTCAGAGATGCTATAGAGCCATAACAGATTGGGCCTAGTAGAGATGATGTGACGGCGTCACGGCGTCACGCAGTCCATGCCAGCTCTCCAGAGTCCATGTGCAATCGTGGTCGAACCACTGTCAAGTTAGTTTCAAACACAAATACATACGTCAATAAAGGCGGTTTGATGTGGAGCTAATACCAACACGTTTCAGTGCATCTTATCTATYCGCTGATCATCAGCTGCAGCTGCCAAGAATTTTACGTCAGGCTACAAGATTGGCTGGATTCGCCCARCTTGCCATTAAACAAAACCCTACTATTCTACCCTACACTGCCTCAAGGCCAAATAATGCCTGTCGCCCGTGCCGTTACTATCCGGTAACCACCGCAACCTAACCTAGAGTCGTCACACGTCTCGACCGCTGGCCTCTTCTTGATCTACTACGGCCGCTGGCTCAGCTTTCCCTCCCACAGAGCCAACCCCGCGGAAGCACGTGATCGAGAATACGAGGGCTACGATCGCGAAAATACAAGAGGAAATCAAGGTGTGTCCATGACGCRGCTCGGAGGGGCACACGTACCGCACATGGCCAATGCAAAAGCCGTCCATTGAGCCATTCGGTATCCTTTCAGCTGCTGCGCCGGCAGGGGAGAGTCTGCTCCGTCTGTGACGCCATCGTAGACGATGGTCGTAACCGCGAGGCCGAACGAGGTCCCGAGCTAGCGGTTTGCTCAGTCGGCATTCCTAACCAGGCGTATACAGAATAAGAGGCACATGCCTGGATGCAGGTCTGGAAGATCCCGCCCGCCACGCTCTGCTCATCCTCGTGCGCCACGCGGGATATGAACAGCATTCCGGCGGTAAATACAAAGTCGGCGCCCCAGACGATGAGAATCGCACTGGGGAAGCCAAAGGCCCAGTACGGCGCGTCGACTTGGATTATCGCAAAGAGCAGGCAGCCAAGGCCGGTTGCGATCGTTCCCAGCGCTGTGTATCGTCGCCGAGTGAGTGGGTGAGGTGGAGCCGTAGCACCCGGACTCACATAATAGGTATATCGCAGGAACCCGCCCAGCGATGATACCTACCACAGACAAAAGCACGAATCCCGTTATATTCATTGGCAGGAGCCTTGCYGTCGTCTCCAACGGTGTGTAATTCTGTAGTTTTGGTTAATGTTCAGGGTTTACTTGGACGCATGCGCGCGCG